>JAJTUS010000153.1:0-129499 GCA_021399465.1 Hyaloscypha sp. PMI_1271 | reverse complement strand
TATAGCGCCCTACCTCGATTAAGCGAATACGATACCCCTATACCTACTATTTCCTAATATTCGATAGCCCTAAAGAAGGCAATAGTAGAGATTTAGAAGCTATGAGCTAAGTATTAAGTCGAAGATACCCTAAATGTATATAATAGCCCCTCTACGAATAATATCTATGAACTTGTACTAAATTCGGATGTTCTAGTATAGTATAAGGGGAATACAAGTTAACTAGGTAGTTAGTAGGGACTATATAAGCTAGTAGTAATAGAAAGGGAGTCGTATGTACTAGCTTTACTATATAGTAATACTACCTTCTACTTAACCTCTATAAAGCTATTCTATATAAGAGATATTAAGGTTAGTTCTAAGGGTCCTAAAGATAATCCTAAATACTATAGCGAAGGCGAAAGTAATACGGGTATAATTCCTCCTACTATACTACTTATTCTACTAAAGCGTAGTAGAGGTAGACCCTATAAGAACCTTAATATAATAGTATTCCTATAAGACGACGACCTATATAAGGATTCCCGTTAAACTAAGGTTACTAGCCTCCTAGAAAAGGGTATATTTAAGGTTATTCCTAGATCTTAGGTACTATAGGAAGTACGTATCTTTAACTCCTACTTCGTCGACGAGATTAAGAATAAGGGAATAGATAGAGAACTCAAGAAGTTAAGACTAGTCGTTTAAGCCTATAATAATAGTAAGAAACATATAGTATTAATATAATTACTAATTATCTAACGAATTAGCTAGAGAGTTATCCTCTATATTACTACTATAACTATAGGAACTATTAGACTATACCTATAGGACATATCACAAGCCTATATCTAGTTATTAACTTTCCTAAATCGCGACTTCTATATTAATCCACCTCCTAAGCTTACTAATTAACTGAATCTAGAGGCTAGTTCGGTATTAAAGGTCATAAAACTACTCTATAGAGTACTAGAAGCTAGAAACTACTAGTTTAAGACTTACTATTCTCATTACCTAAATAAGCTAGTTATAGAATAGTCGACTTATGACTTATACTTACTCTATAGTAATTACCCCTTTAGTATCGTTAGCCTTTAGACTAATGATACTCTATTTATAGGAGACGACGACTTTGCTAAGGTAGAGTATCTAAAGCTCTAGGAGACTAATTTCCTAGCTAAGGAGCGTGAATACCTTATAACTAACTATAATCTCAAGTTTAATAGAGGTATTATTCGTACTAACTCTACTAGTATTACTCTTATATAGGAATACTAGTATAGTAACCTCTACCTAGTAATAGTTAAGAATACGACTACGACTAGTAGTAGGGGTATTATATATTAAAACCTCACGATTAAGGAATAATATATCACTTAGCGAGCTTAGGGAGTATATATCGTATTAACTTACTAACTAGAGGCTTTATATAACTACTTAGTAGCCGCTCAAGCTATTAAACCTACGGAAACTGATATTAAAGCTCTTAATAAGCGTATTTAATAGTAAATCGAAAATACTACTAGAGGACTATATTTCGTGAAGCTAGATAAGGAGTCCCTATACCTAATCGTCTTTATAAATACCTCTTTCGTAGGAAATCGAGACCTCTCTTCTTAGATTAGATATATTCTAGTCCTAGTAAATAGCTCTAGATATACTAATATGATCCACTAGTCCTCTATAAAGTACAAGAGAGTTACTAGAAGTATTCTAGCCTCTGAACTTTATAGTATAGCTCATAGCTTTAATATAAGTAGCTTAGTTAAGTCTATGATCGATAAAGCCCTCGAAATTGAAGTCCTACTAGTTATCTATATAGATTCTAAGTCCCTCTACGAATACCTAATTAAGCTAGGAACTATACGAGAAAAGTAACTTATAATCGACGTAATATACCTCTACTAGGTATACGAATAACGAGAGATTACGGAAGTTAAGTAGATTAAGGGAGAGTCGAATCTAGCTGATTCGATAACGAAATCGAAGCTTACGAATACCCTTAAGTACCTACTTAATACAAATACTATATAGTTAGACATAGAGGAATAGGTCGAATATAAATAAGGTAAATAGAGGGATATATAAGTAGGAAATAGATATATTCGGAGGGAAATAGGTATATAGAATAAGAGGACATATATACTAAGTATTTAGGGATAGTCTAGTACTAGGCCGGATTAGGAAATCTATATACGAATAAGGGACACTGTTTTTCGTATATTTTTAGTACTTTTATATTAGTTTTTCGCGTTTTTCAGGTAATTACTAGTATTAGTATAATTTCCCGGAAGTTATATGATTTATATTATATGACCTCGCTTCTTATATATAGGATATGGGATATAGGATATAGGATATAGGATATACGGGAAACGGGATATACTAGTACTAATTAGGCTTAGCGTATTTAGGGATCGTATATTAGAACCTCGATACTATAATCCCTACTTATAGAATAAAATAACTTCACTAACCTATATAATTAGTATTCTATAACTACGTGACGGTGCTATATATTACTAGTGAACCGATACTTAGTATACATATATTGGATTTTAGTATATATTCCCCTAACTATATCTATTCTACCCTATAACTATAGGTATCCCGCCTTATTTTTGCCCTATATTATTATAATACCCTCTATAAGATAATTAATACTAAACCCCCTATCCTAAGTACCCCTTTCTACTTCTCAAAATAGTATAGTAATAACCTCTTTAGGACTAGATATATAAATTCCTAGATATTATCTATTAGTTATAGATTTAATCTATATGAGTTATATATACTATTTCTACTATTACTAGCTACTAAGACTCGTAGTCTATTAACTAGTATATAGTAATTTTGCCTCACTAGCGAATAAATAGAGCTACCTTAAACCTAGGACACTTTCCTAATTAATATTTTCTTTCTCCTTACTCCCTTATTACTTAGTATATTATCTATAGAAACTATCGTAGAAATAAATAGATACTATTCTATATTAGGCTTAATAAAAATACCTGAGGTATTAATACAGTATTAATACTATATTAGTATTAGTAAGGTATTAGTAAATATTAATACGTATCGATTCCTTATCGATTCCTATACTACTTTTTACCCCTAGTATATTAAATGAGTAGAGTAGAGTAGAGTAGTGAGTCTTACTTATACTCTACTCAACTAATTATAGTACTACTCATACTCTACTTATACTCTACTCAAGCTACTTATAAGTAGTATAAGTAGAGTGAGTAGGTACCCACGTGATAGGCGCACGTGATAGGCTAGCCTAATTAGGTAAGCCCCTCGTCTAGCGCTAAGTCTCTACCTAGTCAGGTAGTTGCATTACTTTATAAGTGAGCTAAAGATTAGGGGGAATCAAGATTTTAAGGAGTATAACTAGCTTATTATTATAGAAAATTAGTATTTAGCTTGTCTTATATAAGCTATAACTTACCTTCACTAGAACTAAATAATAAATACCTTTATTATTTATTTATTATTTATTTATTATTATCACGTGACGGCTACTCATAACTACTCATACTACTCATGAGTATATACTCTACTCTACTTAAATTTTTAGGACATTATACTACTCATATTCTACTCACGCTACTCATGAATATTCATGAGTAGTATGAGTAACACGAGTAATTCTTTGATACACTATCTACACCGCACCCTCTAATTTTTCACTCTCTCTATTCTTATATCTTTTATTAAAATTCTATTTAGATTACACGCTTAATATATCTTCTTCATATAAGCTAGACTCTTCCTCTCTAGCTTCTGCTTTAGTAGATCTAGAAATAGAACCCTCCTATAGCCGAAAATTGAAGGCCCTAGTCTAGAAGTATATACGTGATCCTACTAAGGGAGAGAACTAAGCTTACTTCTATTATATCTATTATAATAAGGAAACGAGAATACTATATAATACTTCTATTTTAGAGAATATAAAAAAGCATATATAAGGCTTTTACAAGATCCCTATTGAGATAGTTATTAGTAAGAACCAAGTGATAGTTAATTTGTAATTAAGGTAATATTATTACTAAGCTACTAGAATGAATAAGTAAAAGGAGCTTAATACTGAGATCCTGGAAGCTCACCTCAATATCTTAGTTATTCTCGAGGCTCTAATTACTCTCATTATCGTACGGAATCTGTCCTATACTCTTATTTAATAGCTAGAGTTCTATACCCTTTACTAAGTACTTAATTAAGCTATTAAAGGCAAGATTATAACTTCGCATTTAGGAATTACTAGCTTAATTAAAGGAGTATAGGAAAGGTACTAGGATACCGTACGATAAGTAGTCCAAGCTATACTCTCACATATTCATATCTCTCTAGATATCTAGACCTCTCTAAATCGACTACTTTTACTCGTAATCTGTAGCCATTTTACTATATATGATAGAAAGTAATAAAAGGCCCTTCTCGCTTTAAAGCAGGTCTCTAGCTATAGCTTAGAAGCTTAAATATCGATCCTTTAGCTAGTCCTTTAAGATTATGGTATTACTCACAAGCTTGGGGCTATTATATATAATAATGCCTCGACAAATAACGTCCTTTATTAATTAGTTTAAAAGGAGCTAAAGGATAAGCTAAGCTTGAACTAGGAGGCAGATCACTAGTGTATTCGTTGTCTAGGCTATATCATTAATCTAGTTATATAAGCCTTCTTATTTACGAATTAGGTTAGCTTAGAGAGCCTTGATTCATATAATGAGTAAGAGCGGCATACTAGAGTCTTTAATATAATAGAAGTAATAAGGGCCCAGTTTAGGCTAATAAGACCCCTTGGCCAAGTATATAATATTGTGGTTCATATTCGTGGGTTAGCTAGAAGAATAAAGGAGTTTCGTATACTTATAATAAGGCTAATTCTAATAGATAATCGCACGAGGTGGAATAGCTAGTATAAGATGCTTCGTATACTACTTGACTTAAGGCCGGTAATAGAAAGGTATTATTAAAACTATGAGGAGGAGCTTAAGGAGGATATCTTAACTCCTAAAGATTAGAAAAAGCTTCATATAATTAAGGACTTCCTTAGACCCTTTATACGAGCTACTCTTATAGCTAAGGGCTTAACTTCCCTTAATTCTACCCTCTTTATAATAGATGTCTTAATTAAACACCTCTAATAAGAGAATATAAGTTCTCCTTTCCCTTTATATAATCTCATATAACTATACTAATTCTAATAAGCTAAATATCAGAGGAGTAAGGATCTAGAGGAGAGAGACTTCCTTTATCGAATTAAGGTAGTATATAAGGTTCTAGATAATTATTATATAAGAACTAATATATCTCTAGTCTATACTACCGTATTAATCTTAAATCCTCGTAATCGTATGAGGTATATTGAGACATACTAGCCAAAGAAATAGTTAAAGCTAGTCTTAGCTAAGGTTAAAAAGCTCTAGGAGAAGTATAGGGAAATACCTATTATTACACCTATACTACTAGCTTTCTAGTAAAAAGGCTTATCTCACGAGCTACTAGAACTCGATACATATAATCGTATCGCCTTATCTCTTAGAGTAGAAGCTCAGCCTATAAATTAAGACGAGTTTAAGGACTACAACTCACTAGAATCATATAATCCTAGTAAAAAGGGGGCTCTTATATAGTAGTGCTAGGATATATAGAGGTAACACTAGCTAAGGCTCTCTCTTATAGCTATTAATATCCTCTCTATTCCACCGATAAGTGATGAGCTAGAGAGAGTATTTTTAAGAGGACGTCGTATGGTAAGCTAGGATAGGGCACAAATAGAGGCAGAGACAATTGAGATACGAGAGTACTTAAAGTACTAGAAAAGGAGTAGGATTCTAGATACTTTCCTTGAGACTAAGGGAGAAATCTGAGAAAGAAGGGAGATTTTATACTTTTCATATAATACTTTAGGGCTAGATTAGAATCTCTTCTCTTAGTTTTTAGGTACTATATAAAAGAAATTATAATTATGAGTAAAATCAAAAGAGGGTAAATATTAAGAGCTTAATATAGTCTATTAAATATTACATAAAAGCTAGGTAATCGTATAATATAAAGAGAGTAAGTAGCCCTATCTACTTATGTAAATAGGTAGCTAAGGATTCGCTAGCTAGGGTAAAGTCTAGGCTTTAAAACCCGTCTACTTCGTGTAGTTTTAGGAGATTTAGGCTTTTCTCTAGAACCTCCTTCTCCTCTATTATCATTAATATCTCGTGTACTATATTAGGTCACATAACTACGACGAATACAGCTATTACATGCCCTATACTATTCTCTACTAGGAACCCTCAAACACTCCTCAAATATGCCTTGATTATTCTCACAAGTAGTATAAGGAGTATAAGTATTAGCTTAGCTACTATATTACTTAGTATAGATCGTGTGAACTCAGAAGAAGTAACTTATACTCGTTAGGTTAAGATTATATTAATAACCTTAGAGAGAAGTGGGGCATTAAAGGTACTAGGTGTATAGGGACCCTTAATCTCAATATCTAAGGGTACTAGATTATTGATATTAAAGGTACGCCTCTACTAAGGGCTACTATTAATAACTGAGGACTAGAGCTTATTTCCTACTATATGAAGGAAGTAATGAACCTTATTAGGGTCATTATTATCTACACGAGTCCAGATGACGAGATCCTATTAAACTTGAGCTACTATTATATATGTATGAAGTGGTGTGTATAAAGTATTATAGTAAGGTGTGTGTGAGGAGAGAGTGTATATGTGTGTGTGTGAGGAAGTTAGAGGGAAGGCTAGGAGCTAAGAGCTTATTTTATAGATATCTAGGGCTAAAAATGACTTAAATAAGAGCTTAAATGATTTAGATTAAGCTATAAATCAAGCTATGAATCATGTAATTATTTAGTATAGTTCAGATAATACGGGTAAAATAATTAGCTAGAGCCTTAGAAATAGGGCTATAAGCTATGAATTATATATTTATTTACTATAGTTTAGATAATGGAATTAAAATAATTAGCTAAGGTATTAGAATTAGTTATATTAAGCTATGAATTATATAATTATTTAGTATATTAGATAATAGGGTTAAAATAGCTATAGCCTTAGGTAAATACTAACTAAGTATCAATAGAACTATTAATACCTATTAATACCTTACGATTCTAGTATTAATTCCTATTAATACCGGAAATTAGGGAATTTTTACTAAGCCTATTCTATATATAAAACGAAAGCCTTACTATATAGTTTTATATATATAATTAAATAAGATTATTCTCTCAAAAGTTAATAATATTATTAATATTATCTAAACGATTATAATTATAGACTATTTATCTTTAGATAGTATTATCCGAATATTGACTCCTGGCTCATTACTATAATTATTAGGCTAGGAGTATTATTCTAATAGTAATGACTATCTAATACTATCCCTTCCCTTAAATACTTATAGTGGGTCCTAGGATAACACTACTCTTATACTAACTAACTCAAGGGTATATAGCTAATAGCGATTCTAGAGAGTACCTGATATTTCTTAGTTAGGGGTTATAAACGAGGTTTCAGGGTAGCGTTACTTAAGGACCCACTCGTAATTATTTATAGGGGGGATAGTATCCACATTAAGCGAGGTATGCAGAGTCACGAGACTAGATTGAGATCACGTGAATACATCACCGCTTATATATGAAAATAGTTAGTAAAAGTTAGGTTAGTATAGTTAGTACTATAAACCTATTAGTGCTATGAAA
This sequence comes from Hyaloscypha sp. PMI_1271, assembly GCA_021399465.1. Classification (NCBI taxonomy): domain Eukaryota; kingdom Fungi; phylum Ascomycota; class Leotiomycetes; order Helotiales; family Hyaloscyphaceae; genus Hyaloscypha; species Hyaloscypha sp. PMI_1271. The sequence goes on along the minus strand of JAJTUS010000153.1, from coordinate 121,791 downwards.
TTATTAGTACTATAAACCTACTAGTACTATAAACTCATTAGTGCTATGAACCCACTAGTACTATATGTGAGGGTTTAAGTTAATGTTTATATTAATTTTAGATATAAGACATAGTACGAAGGAGTTAAGAGGAATAGTACGGGGTGTTATCCTTAAATAGACGTTTAATATGACTCATTATGTGACTCATTGTTACGTGGTCACGTGGTTTCGTGACACTATGAACCCACTAGTACTATAAACCTACTAGTGCTATGAACTCATTAGTGCTATAAACCTACTAGTACGATAAACCTACTAGTACTATAAACTCATTAGTGCTATAAACCTATTAGTACTATAAACCTATTAGTACTATAAACCTATTAGTACTATAAACCTATTAGTACTATAAACCTAATAATATTAAGAGACTATTAATACTATAAAATTACGAGTATAAATAAGGTATTAGTACTATAGAACTAATACTATAAAGAAGTAGTTAATATAAACTTAAAAATAGTCTTCTATTCTCATATAGCTACTAAAGCCTCGCTTAATTTGGTCTCGCCCTAAAGAAAGTTACTTGGAATAAGTATATAACCGAGAAAGGTTAGAGAAGGGAAGAAAAGACGAGGTAAATATAAGCTCTTTAACTATATACTCTTGGTATATTATTAAATTACTAGGAAATAGTCCCGTAGATAGTCTCTATATGATTCTAGAGATACTACTTATATAATAGCCCTATTCGATAGACCTTATACTTAAGCTAATCCCTTTCTTTAATATAGGCTAGATACTTCTACTTAAAGTACTTTATTAAGTCTCCCGGACTAGTAAACTTATAAGTACGCTTTTTAAATAGTAAGCTCTACTCCCCTAAATAGAGGAAATAAGTAATAGTCCTCTTCTCGGTAAATACTAATAATATAGTATTACTTAATACTTACTTCTTAGCCTCGGTAGCTACTAACTATAGGTTAGTCTCCTTCGACGGTATCGGACTCGCTTATTATATAGACGACCTCTTACGTGATTAAGTAGCGGCTCCTCTCTCTTAGAAGTAGTAGTAGGTAATGACTATATTAATAGCTATATTACGGCGGCGGAACTCTTCTTCGATAATCGTGCCTAGGAGCGTTATTATTGTCTTAGCTAAGCGCTTCTAGAGCGGCGGTATCTCATCGTTATTATATGACGTACCTAGCGTGAGGTAGCGTCCCCCTACGTCGTATAGTATAAGCGAATACTATATAGTTTAGTTCCTGCCTTATACGAGCTAGAATTAATTAACTTATAATACACTAACTTCTTACTATAATAAATAGTAGTAATCGTCTTATTATCTATTCGATAACTTAACTAGGGATCCTCGGTAGACCCGAGCCTGTTTTCCGTTATCCAAAATCATCTAAAACCGTTAATCGAGTCGTTATTAACTATTATCCGAACCAGATGACTATAACTACAAATCACCCACTAAATAATGACACCGTCGTTACTAGACGACTTTATTAAACTCATATACTAATTATATAGCTTTCGAGTAATAAAGTATAAATACACTAAGAGAATAAGGGTAGTAGATAATATTATTAATAAACTCGTCGCTAAGTACCCCTAAGCTTTAGCTATAAGATATACTTTAGAAGCTCGCTATAGTCGTTCCTTATTAGCGGACTTAACTATACTTGTCCCTATACCGATTAATCTATACCCGTCTAATTAGGCGATTAATAGATCGAGATTTAGTGAGGTAATATAAAGATTTAGTATATATTATAATAAGTATATACTAGACGCCTTATATATATTATCCAAAAGTAGAAGCGATATTTAAAATATATAACGAGTCGAATCCATACTACTAAGCGATATTATAGAGGAGATACTACGATAAGCTAGGATAATAGTAGACGAGGCGTAAGGTAGAGAAAGATCTAGTACTTAACGAGATAAATAACCCTTACTATTACCCGAGATAGCGTTAGAGATCACTAACTTAATTAATACTACCTTAGATAACCGAGATAGATAGTATTAACGGGAACGAGTAGATATAGGAGCAAATAACCCGATATAGAATAGCCTTAGATTAAATATATAAGGCTCTCTTAGCTATAATAACCTTAGTTAGAATAACCTTAGCCTTAGGTTTAGAAATAAATTTAATTAAGTTAATACTAGTAGAGTCTCTATATACTAGTTACTAGAGGACATTAGCTTCTTTGAATTAATAATACTCGAAGATATCGACTATAAATACTAAGGTAAAGCTATAATATAGAAGAATATTTACCTTTTCGTCGATTTATTTAAGTTTAATATACGAGAAGGGAGAGACGTAATCGTCTACAGAAACCTATATTCTTACCCTTAAGGTATAGTATAATAGTAGTATATAGAGGAAATCGAGGAAATCACTTAACTCGTATTTCGCTTTATACTAGAGGGTATCGAGGTATAGGCTAAGGCTCTCATTAAATAGTTTAAGGACTTAGTACTAACTTTAATAAAGAAGCTAGTAATAGAGGTATATACTTAAGATAATACTAGAAAAGGCTAAGATATATGTGCTTACGTAGCGACTATAATAAGATATACTAAAGTAATAGAAATAGAGAAACTATACTAGTAGTTATCTTATATCTATAATAATCTAGACCCTAAGTTCTAACTATAAGTTATAGTATTAGACGAGAAAACCGTTATTTTAGACTAGTTAAAGAACCTAGTAGCGAAGTAAGAGGTATAGTATAATATACTAGTAGCGAGAGTATATTCTCGATATATACTAAGGCTACTATACTTTAATAATAAAGATACTAAAACTCGAGGAAGCTAGAGATATAATAACTAATGTTAGAATTTCGGCTTCTAGCCTTTTACCTCTAGACTATAGTAATAGACTCGCTTATAGTAGATATAGAAGCCGCTAGTACTAGTATAAAGAAATACTAATAATAAATAAAATAGACTACTACTAATATAGCCTTATAACCTACTTATAGTATCCTACGGAAATAACTAAGAAAACTATTAAGCTCGCTCTAAAGAACTATACTTTAAGCGAGACTATATAAGGTAATATTATAGACGTTACTAATATAGAGAAGGAGCTAATTACGGATTAGACTATATTAATATACTAGAGGATTATAGTATAGAGTATAATATAGAATTAGAAGAAAGTAGCTATATTACGATAGAGGAGTTCGTGTACTTATACTTCCCTAATAATAATAGAGAGAAGCTATAAGATACTAGTTACTTAGCTATAACTAATATAATTAATCTATATATATATAAGAAGTATAAGGAGACTTTTCCCTCTTATACGAAGATATTTAAATATATCTATATAAATACTTATAATAAGTAGATAACGAAGATACTACTAGCCCTAACTAGCCTCGATATTATCGAAGCTAAATTACGTGAATATAATACCGCTAATAACTATATTATATATACTTATATAAAACTTATAACTCGATTCTCACTAAGCTAGCTAAAGAAGTCGTATTATATTAATATAAGCTATACTCGACTAATTATTAGAGAGAATTAGCTAAAGGGCTATACTAAAGTAATATATGACGACTCATAGAAGACGTCCTTTAAGGGTATTACGAGTAAGTCTATACTAATATACCGCGCGACGTTCCCTATATATGTCACGGGTAAGCTAGATAGAGAGGAGCGACTTGGAAAGATTTTCGTTATTATATAGGTAATAACTTAGCTAGATCCTAGCCTATTACTTAGTATAGAGTTCCTTTAGTAAATATCGTTTATTATTAATTACCGAAATTTAATACTTATTATTAGAGTATATAAAGATCTCGTTGTAGATATTATAGTAATTAACTACTTCCTTAAGATTAATTATAATATATTAGTAGTAAGGAAAGTTATTATACTACTAAACTTAATAGTACTCGTCCTTATTAATTATAAACTAATCCTAGCGAATAGGATATACTTTTTCGAGGGTTATTATATAGGAGTATAAGACATTATCCTTAATTATATAAACTAAGTATAATTAATAACTCGGATATTATAAAGATAATATTCCCTAAAATAAGGCTCGAATAGCTAAGAGATATAGAGGAATAAGTATTTCACGCGGATAGAGGTATTAATTAAATTGAAAAAACCACTAATAATACTAACCCTAATAATGAGGATACTAAGAAGTTATCCTAGAAGTAGTAATAGTATAACCTTAGTATTAATAAACTAGAGAATATCCCTGAAATTATCCACGAAAATAGAGTATATATCTATAATATTAACCCTAGTACTACGATAGTATTATATAACCTCGTTAGCTATTATTAGGAATACTAGTCGGACTATAGGCTTATTAATATACTATAAGAAGACTATATGAGAATACTACTTATAGAGGGCTAATAAAATAAGAAGATCGCCTAAAAGAAGTTCCTAATTAGTATTAAATATAAGGCTATTATTAATTATATCTTCGACGATTTATAGGAATATAGTAAAATAGAGTATATTATAAAGCTAACGCCTTTCGTAGTACTAGTATTCGTCGCCGCTAAAGAACGACTAGTCATCGATTTACGTATCGTGAATAAGCTCGTTATACTAGATATATACCCGATACCCTTATAGTCTAACCTTATTAAAGTATTATAAGGAAAGAATACTATATCTATAATAGACAATTTGTAGTTCTTTTACTAATTCCTCGTTACTAAGGAATATTAAGACCGTTTTATAGTTATTAATTATAGAGGACTAGAATATTTAAACGTCGTCCTAATAAGTTTTCGTAACTTAGTCTAGTATATATAACGATTTATAGATAAGTAACTACGAGTATATACTAACTTCGCGCGAAACTTCGTTAATAATATTATTATCTTTTCTTATATAATAGAATAATATATTTATTACTTAGAGACTATACTTTAGCTCTTCTTAAAGCTCTATCTATTCCTCTTAGCTAAGAAGTCGTTTATTAGATATACTTTAGTGAAGCTACTAGGCTACCTTATTAACGCCCTTAGTATATTAATAACTAAAGATAGAGTTATAGTATTTAAGAATATCGAGTTCCTAACTATACTAAAAGTACTAGAGATATATATTAGTATAACCGGCTAGCTCTAACTATATCTACTAAGCTATATATAGGTTATTAAGCTAATATAATAACGAAAGATAGCGCTACTCGAGGTAAGATAAGAAATAAGAGTAATAAGAGGAAAATACTAAGGTTATATTACTAAAACTATATATATACTAATACCCGCTAAAGAGAAGTCTTTCGAGGCCTTTTAAGAAATACTAATAAAACTAAGGTTCTTAGTATACTTCTCCCTTAATAAGACCCTTTTCGTTAACCTAGATACTTTAACTAAACGAGGTTTTACTATTATAGTCTTTTACCTTATACTAGGCGTTTAATAGACAGAAATCACTATAAAGCTATCTACTAAGCGTATATAACTAGTAATATTCTTAAGTAAGCTCCTAAGTACTATAGAGAAGCGCTACTATACTACTGAGCTAGAAGTAACTAGACTAGTATAAGTATACTAGAAACTTTATCTAATAATCTAGTCTAGTAGTCACGCTACTATTATCCTTACTAACTATATATTAACGAGAGGCGTCTATAAATAGATAAACCTTAATACCTCCGATATTTTAAAGGCTAATATAAGGCTAGTATATACTTTTATCTACTTATCCTAATTCGACTTAGATATAAGATATTACCTAGGTAAACTAAATATCGTCCCTAATATACTCTCACAATTAAAGGCTATAGAATAACGTGATATCTTAATAGATAACGAACTTAAGTATATTATATTTGTAATAGAGACTATTATATACCCCGACTTTAGGGCGAGATTAGTTAAAGGACTAATTACTAACCTTAAGTTTATACGTATACTTAGACTCCTAGGTATCCTAGATAAGGAGCTACTCTTAGAATAGCGAGAAAAAGATAACGTAGTATTTCGTATTAAAGAAGGACTCCTATACTATATCGTTAGTATATACCTTTATCTATATATCCCGAATACTATTATTATAGATATAATTAGTATAGCCTATAACTAATTCTACTTTAGTATAGAAAGGATACTCCGTAAACTAGATGATTTTTGTATTCCTTAACTTAAAAAGCGGCTCGAAGACTATATCCTTCGTTATCTTATATACCTACTAAATTAGATATCTAGAGAATGCCCTTATAGCGAATTATAGCTAATTAGGACGATTTCGATCCCGTATTATACGATTACTATAGACTTTATTATAGTATTACTAATAATTCTAGTAATTAGCTCATAGAAAATCGATAAATACGACTTCTTTAATTACTTAATAACCTAATCCTATAAAGCGAGTAAGAAGATATTACTTATCCCGGGATATCGTATATATATAGCTAAGGACTAAGCTATAATCTATATTATACTCTAGTTATTACTTAATTAGGGTATCCCACGAGGGATAATCTCTAATAGAGACCGAAAGTTCGTCTCTAAATTTTAGATAAGTATATTCTAGTACTTAAAGACAAAGCTCTTAATATCTACTATATAGCACCTATAAACTAATAAGGTATCTAAGAGGAAGAATTAAATAATAGAGATTAGACTACGATATATTATCTTCCTTAACCTAGACTTACTATAGTCTATAGAGGTTATCTTATTTTAAGCTACCCTTAATAATATATAGATATTAGTAATCTAGATATCACTAAATAAGTACGTTAATAGGTTCTAACTAGCTACGAACTTATCCCTCTTAGTAAGCGACGCTAAGAATAAATTACTTAATATAATCCAAAAGCTAAGATAATACGATATATAAGTCGCTATAAACTTCGTCGATAATACTACTAAGTAATACTATAATATAAAGTATAAGCCTATTATAATAGATATTAGAGATCTCGTCTACCTTAGATTATATAGAGGATACTACCTCCTAGGTAACCTAAATAGAAAGCTAACTAAATAATAAACGAGACCCTTTAAAGTACTCTAACGAGTAGAGAGACTAGTATATAAACTCGAACTTCCTCACTAATAGAAGATATACCCCGTGATCTCTATTACTTACCTAGAACTAGCCCTAAAGGGCAAAGACCTATACGAATAAGAGGCCGTTTATAGGAAGGAATTAGTAGAAGGCGTTTAGGGTAATAACGAGGAATAATAAAGCTAAGAGCTTGAATATATTATAGATAAGAGAACCGTGAAATATAGTAGACGAAACTTCATCGAGTACTTAATAAAGTATATAAGCTAGGGAAATAAGTATAACGATTAGTAACTAGTCGAAGTCCTTAGTAACGTGTCTAAACTAGTAGTGGACTACGAGAAACGATTAAAAGTAGCCCCTATAAAGAAGTATAATTAGCCTACGAGAAATACTAAATAGTAACTATAGAGTAACGATTATCCTTACTAAGTACGCTTATTACTAATATTATTACGTTTTTATAACTATATACTAGTATAAATTAAGATATTTATTTTCCTTAGAATTAATGAGATATTACCCTACTACTACTAAATATTATAATATTCGTATACTTATAGTAAATACCTTAATTATTATAATATTATATAAAGCTATAGTAAATACTCTACTCCCTATAATATATCACGAAAAAGCTATATACTACTTACTATTAGTACTACTATATCTTCACTAGCTATAGCTAAAAGCGTTCCGTCGTTATAACTCGTATATTATCGAATCCGTAATAAGTTAGAGAAAGACTAAGCCCTAACCTCTAAAGACTTCAGAGATTTCTATAAGATAGTTAGTAACCCGGATAAGTATCCTAAGATCTAATTACTCCTAGATAATTACCCTAAGGGTTAAAAGGCTTATATTACTTATATTAAGAAGGCCGGATTATATAAATTAGCTCTCTAGGCGGTATAGATAACTAAGAATAGTAAGGACGAGGAAGACGAGGTTTTCTCCTCGCCTAAGTACCCCTATAGTAGACTAAAGACGTACCTCTTAAGTGCCCTCCCCGACGAGCTAGCTAGCTCTAATAATAATAAGCCAAAGAAGAAGGCTAAGGTCGAGGAGGAAACTAATAATAACGAGGATATTCCCCTAATTACGAAGACCCCAAAGACCCTATAGAAGCTCGTAGAGCTTACTCTCGACGAAATTACGGTATACTACAAAGAGACTATCCGAGCTAGCGTAAATGCTACCCTACTTATAACCACGCTACTTAACGATACGGAGCTACTAGTTAAGATCGTCTAAAGTAAGTATTACTCGACGAATAGCGAAGTCGGCGACATCGTTACTAGAGTCTAGAAGGTACGTTAATATAACATCGTTAATCGTACTATAAAAGTTTTCTATAGCGACGACGTCTAGATCCTCCTTATTTATAATTACCTCTTACTTACTCTCGATAATATTAAGATAGAGATAGTCCATAAATAGTTTTCTATATAAATAAGTAAAGAATACCTATAAACTCAAATAAATATTACTAGCTTTAAGGGTTATATTAGTCCTTAGTATAACGAAGTAACTCCTATACTAAAGAAGACTAGCGATACACCTACTATAAAGCTAAAGTAGACTAAAACACCTCCTATAAAGCTAAAGAAGACCGCTAAGACTAATAAAGCTACTAAGACTAATAAGGCTAGTATTAGTTTACTAGTAATACGTAGCACTATCACGTAGTCGTGGAATACTAATTACGTAGGTTAGTGAAGTAGTTATATTCTATAAGTAGGGATTATAGTATTGAGGTTCTAATATATAATCCCTAAATACGCTAAGCCTAATTAGTGCTAGTATGTCCCGTTTCCCGCATGTCCTATGTCCCATGTCCTATATATAAGAAGCGAGGTTATGTGATATAAATCACATGACCTCCGGGAAACTATACTAATACTAGTAATTACCTGAAAAACACGAAAAACTGACGCAAAAGTACTAAAAACGCACGAAAAACAGTGTCCCCTATTCGTATACAGATTTCCTAATCCGACCTAGTACTAGACTATCCCTAAGCGCTTAGTATATATGTCCCTATCGATATTCCTATCCTATATACCTGTTTCCCTCTAAATATATTTATTTCTTACCTATATATCCCCTCTATTTACCTTATTTATATTTAACTTATTTCTCTATATTTAATTATATAGTATTTATATTAAGTAGGTATTTGAGGGTATTCGTAGGCTTCGATTTCGTTATTAAATCGGCTAGGTTCGACTCTCCCTTAATCTACTTAACCTCTATAATCTCTCGTCGTTCGTAAGCCTAGTAGAGGTATATTATATTAATTATAAGTCGCTTTTCTCATATGATTCCTAGCTTAACTAGGTATTTGTAAAGGGACTTGGAATCTATATAGACGACTAGTAGGACTTTGATTTCGAGGGCTTTATTAATTATAGACTTAACTAAACCGCCTATATTAAAGCTATAGGCTATACCGTAAAGTTTAGAGGCTAGGACGCTTCTAGTAACTCTCTTATACTTTATAGAGGACTAGTAGATAGTATTAGTATATCTAGAGCTATCTACTAGGACTAGAACATATCTAATCTAAGAAGAGAGGTCTCGATTTCCTATAAAGGAGGTGTCTATAAAGATAATTAGGTATAAGGACTCCTTATCTAGCTTTACGAAACGTAGTCCTCTAGCGGGATTTTCGATTTACTATTAAATACGCTTATTAAGGGCCTTGATATTAGTTTCCGTAGGTTTAATAGCTTAAGTAGCTACTAAGTAGTTATATGAAGCCTCTAGTTAGTAAATTGATATAATATATACTCCTTAGGCTTACTAGGCGACGTATTATTCTTTAATTATGAGGTTTCGATATATAATACCCCTACTACTAGTCGTAGTCGTATTCTTAACTATTACTAGGTAGAGGTTACTATACTAGTATTCCTATATAAGAGTAATACCGGTGGAATTAGTACGAATAATACCTCTATTAAACTTGAGATTATAGTTAGTCGTAAGGTATTCACGCTCCTTAGCTAGGAAATTAGCCTTCTAGAGCTCTAGATACTCTACCTTAGTAAAGTTGTCGTCTCCCACGAATAGAGTATTATTAGTCTAAAGGCCGACGATACTAAAGGGGTAGTTACTATAGAGTAAGTATAGGTCATAAGTTAATTATTCTATAGCTAGCTCATTTAGGTAATAAGAATAGTAAGTCTTAAACTAGTGGTTTCTGGCTTCTAGTACTCTATAGAGTAGTTTTATAACCTTTAATACTAAACTAGCCTCTAGATTTAGTTAATTAGTAAGCTTAGGAAGTGGATTAATATAGAAGTCGCGATTTAGTAAAGTTAATAACTAGATATAGGCTTGTGATATATCTTATAGGTATAGTCTAGTAGTTCTTATAGTTATAGTAGTAATATAGAGGATAACTCTCTAGCTAATTCGTTAGATAGTTAGTGATTATATTAATACTATATATTTCTTACTATCGTTATAGGCTTAAACGACTAGTCTTAACTTCTTAAGCTCTCTATCTATCCCCTTATTCTTAATCTTATTAACGAAGCGGGAGTTAAAGATATATACCTCCTATAGTACCTGAGATCTAGGAATAACCTTAAATATGCCTTTTTTAAGGAAGCTAGTGACTTTAGTTTAACGGGAATCCTTATATAGGTCGTCGTCTTATAGGAATACTATTATATTAGAGTTCTTATAGGGTCTACCTCTATTATGCTTTAGTGGAATAAGTAGTATAGTAGGAGGAATCACGCCTATATTACCTTTGCCGTTACCTTTACTATAGTATTTAAGATTATCCTTAGGACCCTTAGAACTAACCTTAATATCTCTTACGTGGAATAGCTTTATAGAGGTTAAGCGGAAAGTAGTATTACCACGTAGTAAAGCTAGTATATACGACTCTCCTTCTATTACTACTAGCTTATATAGTCCCTACTAATTACCTAGTTAACCTATATTCCCCTCGCGCTATACTAAGATATTCGAATTTAGTATAAGTTCATAGATATCGTTTATAGAGGGGCTATTATATATATTTAGGGTATCTTTAACTTAATACTTTACTTGTAGCTTCTGAATCTCTACTATTACCTTCTTTAGAGCTATCGTATATTAGGAAATAGTAGGTATAGGAGTATTGTATTCGCTTAATTAAGGTAGTATACTATAGACTAGGAGTATAGGAATAATCCTACTAATTCCCGCGGTATTATTAAGAGCCTTAAAGGCTATCTATAGAGCTATCTCTTTACTAATTCCCTTGATTTCGGTTACGATAATTAAGTAGGCTCGTTGAACTAGCCTATAGTAGTGTTTAATGATTCCTATAGAGTTATGAGCTTCTATAGGGACAATTTTCACTTTTATTCCTATTGTATTTATTAGCTAAGTGAACTCCTTACTAGTGAACTACTTTCTGGCGTTTACTATAATCTAATTAGGAGGGCCTAAATAGGTATTAATCTAGTATATCTTTAGGGTATCCTAGGTATATATAGTACTAATATTCTAGAGCTAATAGCCCCTGTGATATCTAGTGCCCTCATCGATGATATAGAGAATAGACTTCCTAAGGATATAGAATATATTAACGATAATTAAGAAGTTAAAGCTAATGTTATCTCTTAGGTTAAACTTGAATTAATTAGGTGATTTGCTATTCTTTTAGTATTACTTATAGTATTTCGTAAAGTATTCTAGGGCTTCTATATTAACTTTATAGCTAGCTCGTTCTAGTAAGTTTCGGAGCTTACTAACTAATAGATAGCCGAATTAGCGATAGAGATGTCGTAATTTAGTCTCTATAAGGAAGTATAGATTATAGGTAAAGGATTCGGAAATAAGGCTTTATAATGTATTATTCTAAAGTAGGAAAGAGTAACCGAAATATTATATAATAGGTACGTAATATCTAGTAGAAGTAATAATATAATTAGTGAGATTATTAAAGTAGACTTATAGCTTATCTATATTATTTAAGCTAAGTAGGAATAGAGTCTTTGAGAGTATAATATAGAATTATATTTACCTAATTAGTATTTCTATAATTATAGAACTAATAGAAGTAGAAGAGCCTATACTAAAGTAGACTATAACTTGACCTTTAGTACTCTCGTTAAGTGTAATACTATTATTAGTTCACTATAGAGCTTGGAATTAATTGAGACTAGTAGTTAAGTATTTAGAGGCTCTAGTATTAATTACGATTCCGTAAAAGTATTAACTACTATATCTAGATATACCTCTTACTATAAAGGTCTAGGTATCCTCTATAAGTAGTTCTTTAGGTTCTATAGTATAGTTCTCACCTATTAACTAGTATATAAAGGAAAGAGAGGTAAGTTTATCTATAAAGCTATTAGCTATAGTTATTAGTACTTTAGGGGCTCATATATTAAGAGCTTAATTATTAGGTAGTTATATATCCGAAGCGGCTAAGAGACTCTTAATAGAAGTAAAGAAGGAATCTAAGTATTAGTATTTGTCTTCTACTTCTACTTTATCTATATTATTAATTATATCTATTAAAAGAGCCTTAAAATTATTACCTAGATTATCCTTAGTATTCTAATATATCTCCTATTCGCCCTTTATATAAGCCACGTATTAGAGGTAGGAATAACTAAAGTCTCGATTAAAGTTTCGAGAGTTTAGGGCCTTAAACTAATAGAGGTTTCTGGCTCTAAATTAAGCCTTTTCTTCCTATTATTCCTCTAGCGAATACTTCTAGGAGCGATAGTCTAGTTTCTTATATATAAAACACGACTTCGGGGTATTCGAATTACTATTACTATAGCGGGGCTTATAGGAAGTCGAGTAGCTATTATAGTAGTCGTTATAATTTCCGCTTCTGTGACTATAACTATAGTCGTTTTGACGGTTTCTGAACTAATAATTAGTTAAGTAGAATCGTTAATTAGTAAAGAAGGTAGATTTACTATTAATCTATTATTACTCCTTCTCATATATAGTAATAGAGGACTATAGCTTATAGATAAGCTAGCCGAGATCCGTAGGAGGGTCTAAAACTACGTATTAGTATACTAGAGAGCCTTAGTAAGTAGTAATAATCTTATTATAGAGGAATTCGGTACTTTGTAAAGTAGGTATAAGTCTATACTATAACTAGCGTAAGTCGTTAATTAGGATCTAAATAACCTTAAATATTAACTTTTTAGGGTATTTAGCTATTATAGAATTCAAGTTAGTAGTATTCTATTTATCTAGATTTTAATATTAATATTCGGGATCTTCAAAGAAGTTATAAATATTTATATAGGCTACTTTATAGGTTTATTGAGATAGCTAATTATTATAAAAGTAGTCTTATACTAGACCCTTTAGTATAGTAGGGAAAGCTCTTATAAGTGCCTCCTATAGAAGATCTATATATCGATAGATATTAAGGAAAATAGTGAGTTTATAGTTAAAACTACTATTAGTTCTATTATACTTCTACTCTTTAGTATAGATTCTAGTGACTTCCCCGATTAGCTTTCTAGCTAAGCTTAATTAAGCACTATTTAGAGGTGGTATAAGTAGTAGAAGTAGTAGTAGGAGTAGTAGCGGGAGTAGAGGGGTAGTAGGTTAATATTCTAGGGAGGTTAATAGAGGGGCTAATATAGAGGTTAATTAACGTTCTATAAGCCTTATTCTAGTAGTAGTAGTAGTAGAGGTTAAGGTTAATATAGTAGAGGTAGTAGTTAAGGGGTATATATGACAATTAGTTTAATACGTCGATTTCTTATAATACTATTCTCAAAGGATATATATAACGAAGTTATAGGGCTTACCTTAAGGTCTTAATAGTAGGAGATAATATCGTCTGTAGTCTATACGTGTTATTCTTCCTCCGTAATAGTATTAGCTAAGGACTATATAATAGTAAGTGACTTCTTATTAGGTTTAATATAAATACCTCTATATTAGAGGATAGTTTATAGTCGATATAGATCTCGTTATTCGAGTAGGTCGAACATATTAATATCAAAGTTAGTAAAGTCCTCCTTATATAGCTCTTAGAGGTTTTCATTAGTTAACTTTTCTACCTTATACTAGAATAGTCTAGTATTAAGGTAATCTAGGATATCGTCCTTATTAGAGGCTTCTAAGTTAATACCCTCCTTCTACTTCTCTATCTACTTATATCTATCCTATTAGTTCACTATCCCGAACCTCTAGGGCTAAGCCCTTCTTAGTATATATATGTGGTTCGTAGTAAGAGGGGTTTAGAGGTAATTCGTAAAGAGGTATTAGACTTATTAGTTATAGAGTCGAGGTTCGTAAATATTTCGACTATAATAAGAAATTTAGGGTATAAAATATCGAGGTTTCCGGAGGGGTTCTAAAGCTTAGAGGGGCTCAACTTTAGTAGTAAAATCGAAGTAGGAGCTAGGAAACTTATAGGGCTTTAGGGGTATATATTCCCGGAGAAGGGGCTATAGTAGTATATAAGTAGAAAGTTAGTTACTAAGAAGGTAGTCTTAGTACCGAACGAAGTTAGTCTTAAAGGATAGTAGAACTAGATAGTTTAGTTAAATAGTTAAATAGCTAACCGCTTATTAATTAGTAAGAACTAGAGTCGTCTCCCTTTAGGCTACTAGATGCTTTTTCGTAGAGTTAACGGTAATTCCCCCCTTTAATATAGAATTAGTCGATTTTGCTATAGGCTACCAGATACTTCTTTAGTGTAATTGATTCATCTCTAATCTATATATATAAACTAATTAGTATTAGTTCACTAGTAATACGTAGTACCGTCACATAGTCGTAGAATACTAATTACGTAGGTTAGTGAAGTAGTTGTATTCTATAAGTAGGGATTATAGTATCGAGGTTCTGATATGTGATCCCTAAATACGCTAAGCCTAATTAGTGCTAGCATGTCCCGTTTCCCGTATATCCCATGTCCTATGTCTTATATATAGGAAGCGAGGTCATGTGATATAAATCATATGACCTCCGGGAAACTATACTAATAGCTAGTAAGAAGGTTAAGTCCGAAATCACTAAGAAGAAATAATTCAAGGTCCTACCTAGATAAACTCGTCTTAGTAATAGCTTATTTAAGAATAAGCTAAATAGCGATAAGACGGAGTAACTAGTAGGCTATGCTCTCGGCGATAATAGTTTATTTAAGGAGGAATTAGAGGAGGAAGGCGAGGAGTAAGCGCGAAGATAATAAATAGAGATAGTAGATAAAGGTAATAATAATAGAGTTCTTATATGAGATTATAACTTTTACTTTTATTTTCCTTTTTCTTTTATTACTATTTTATTTTATATATCTATATACGATTACTATTCTTTCTCTTCTTTCCTTTAGTAATAGTAAAGAGAGGAAAACGACGAGGACGTTATTCTTTTTTTTTAGGGACAAGTACTTATTATATAACATACCTAGCGTGAGGTAGTGTCCCCCTATATCGCATAGCGTAAGTGAACGCTATATAGTTTAGTTCCTGCCCTATATGGGCTAGAATTAATTAACTTACAACATACTAACTTCTTACTATAATAATTGTTCTAGTCTAAGGTAGTCTTTATATCCTAGCTAAGCTTAAGCCTAGAAAGCTACTACTTAATCTCGTCGACCGGGTATTCCAGATCCTAGTGCTCTTAAACGTACTTAAAGAGTATAGCTCTTAACTATTACCTAGTATTAAAGATCACGCGGCCGATAATCCGGTACCCGGGCTACTATATCGCTGTACCCTAGAAGTAGTGCTTCTACTTCTCCTACTCTATAATAAGGCAGCGGACGACGGGATCCTAATTAATAGACAGGGATTCCTCGGGTGTGGGTTCTTATAGCTAGTTAGGATTAATCTAGCGAGTTATCTGATAGGCTACCTGTATTAGGTCGCGCTAAGGTTTATAGCTAGAGACGATAGCTCGCGTATTAGTAGTAACTATCTACTAGAGGTAGTACTTAATAAAGGTATTAATCTTAGTGTATTATATTATTATATTCTAGAGCACGTCGCTTATATTACCTATTAGTCTATAGTTAGTATATCGATTATAAGTAGGGGTAGGCTTACGAGAAGGGGGCTATATAATATATACTACTCTAGTTAAAGGCATTACTTGTACTATATCAGAGGGAGTATAGACACGTGATCTATAGGAACCTAGTGAGCACGCCGAGCTACTTCATCTACTTTAGGAGAGTCGTATATAGTAGTAGCTAGTCGGGCGAGATCTCCTAGCTATATAGTATCCTAATAAACTTATAGAAGACAGGGATATTAGTTATCTCTAGCTTTAGATATAAGGGTAACTACTTATAACTAGGCCAGATATCTAGCTCACTAATCCTCTTAGCCGATATGAGACTCGGGGCTAAGAATGTATTATTAGTAAAGATGAGGCCTAGGAGGGCGATATATAGACTAAGGATTAGGGATAGGTTAAAGATAATCTTAGGGAGTATAAATATATTCCTAGCTTCTATATAAGTCGTACGTCTCGGCTAGAATAAGAGGGGAAGGGGGATTAGTAGGGGGGGGGGGGGGGGGGGGGGGGGGGGAGAGGGGGGGCGAGAAAAGGCCTAAGGTTAGACTTATATATCTTTTATACTAAGATACTTCTTTATAAACTCGTATATGAACTCGATTAGGATCTAATAGGGCTTACTACTAGGGTCCTAGAGTAGGTTTACTATAATATTACTATAGCGGAGCTTTAAGAGTACTAAAGGTTAGTTTATAGAGAAGATAGCTAGCTAGTAAAAGAGGCTAATCTTGATCCGGTACTAGCTATATATATATCTCTACTTTGTTATAGTTAAGTTAGTCTATAGGACGCCTATAAGATCCTCGATATATATCACGACGTTATTATACTTCTTTGTCGATAAGCGGTACTTCTTCGCTAGCTTCCTAAGGACCTATAATAAATATTTTATTAGCTCTTATCTACGATAATTTGGACTAGATTAAGCGAGTAGATAAGAAATACTACTCACCTAATATATATAATAGTTCATCTTCCCCTTAATCTTCTTTCTAGTCGCTCGTTTATATATAAGCTAGAAGACCTTCTAGTATATCCCGAGTATACTAGTTAACTAGATACCTATAAGCTTCTTCTTACCCTTCCCTTAATATTAATTTAATATCTATTCGAAGAAGGCCTTAAGGGTATAGCGAGAGATAGCTTATATTACCTAGGTAAGATCCTTTCATATATACTTATAATACCTATAAAGAGAGTTAGATTAGTGATTTAATAGTAGAAAACGATAAGTAAGAAGAGAATAGGGTACTAACTAATAGAAATTTCCCTTAATTATATCTAGGAGGAGGAGACTACTATTACTATAGTCCTTATCTTTATCCTCGGATTCGTTAGAGTTATTCTCTTAGTTAAGGTAGTACTCTAGTAAGTAGGCGTTCCCCTCTCTAGTAAGCTACTCTAGATCTAGTAGGTCTACCTCGTCGTCTCCGTCGATATCAGTATTAACGTCTGTTAGCTTAGTCTTAGTATTAGTCTCCCCTTACTTATCCCCTATATTAAAGTAGCTCTCGATATCTAATCTATCGTTATTAGAGGTAGAGGAAGAGCTTAGTGTTAGCTATTAGCGACGACGTATATTAACTAGATTAACTAAAGGGGATAGCTATAGTGACGATTAAAAGTAAAGAAGTAAGGCCGAAGATATAAAGGAGGAGCCTACTACCTAAGTAATAATAGTGAGTAGAGGGGGAGGAGAGAGGTAGAGCGTGGGATAGTAATAGTTGAGTATAAGAGGCTTAGAGGAAAGAAGATAGAGAAGGAGGGAGGATAAACGAAGATATAGGATAGCCGCTATCCTGAGCTATAAGGGGATAGTAATAGAGGGGAGCCGTTTTCTGCTCCCCTCTATCCTAAAGCGTTAAATGAGAATCAGAGAAGCGGTTCTCTGAATAATGACCTTGACCTACTCGCTTATTTTTGGTATTCCTGTAACGGTTAGTTAATAGGGTTTTGTATAGTCACGCCGCCTTGGCTACTAGGTACGCGAGCGGTAGAGCGGCGCGAGATTTTGGCAAGTCGGCTACAGAAAGCAGCGGCCAAACCCCCCGAAAACAGCAGCCAGTTTGCTGTGATGTTGAAGGGAAAGAGAGGTGTGGCCTAGAAGGCCAGGGCTTAAATACAGGGAGTGAGTCATGTGAGCCAGCACGTGACAGTTGGAGTCCAACACTTATTGTGGTGATCGAAGGGATACGAGTTGTTAAAAGATTTTCTCAGACTAAACTTTTTAAAATTTTATAATATTTATTTATTGCAGAGCGTAATCGACTGGCATCCTAAAGCAAATAAAGGTGATAGCGACCTCCGCCTGCCTTGTAAGGCAGGTTCCTATATTGAATAGCGGGCTACGTCCTTCAATCAAGACTATTTACGAAAAACGAGGCAAGAATTGCAACCAGTTGACTGTCTCATATACCCCGACTGGCATGGAAGAAAAGCAGAAGAAAATCAACACCACTAGTCCTATACGGGAGGCGGCGTAAATCAAGACGAGGAGAGCCAAAAAAAACCTTTCGACAGAGTCAGGCGTATTGATATTTAATCCATCAAGAGCGCGTGCAGTGAACACGAGGAGAATCGTGACTGGACCTGTACCCGTAGCCGCAATTGCGAGGACTCTCCATAACCATCTGGCCGTATATGATGGAAATTCCCAATTCCAAGCTGCAATATGAAGAGCTGAGAACATCGTACCAGTCGCGTAAAAAGCAAGCGTTCTGGTCTGTCTCCGAGGTGGCTTAGCAAATTCTGCATTTCCGAAGACATTTTGGACTACGATCCATAGAACCTTTCGAAATTCAATTAATATTAGCTTCGAAAACTTGCGGGCGTCTCTCATGAATAGGTCAAGAAATCTTTGCCAAGTTAGGTCCGCCTTGTAAATCTTTCGGTTGTGTTTTTCATTTTCCAACTTGACTCGAGCAAAGTTAATTTTTTGGAGGACCAAGACTCGACGAAGGGCGACTAATTCGGGGCGTTCGTCTTGATCAAGGTCAACGTTTGGGAGGCGCAAGACTCGAAAAAGGGCGACTAATTCGGGGGAGAAGCCTCTATCAGTGGCGAATTCTTCAGGGCGTGTTCGTAGCTCTCTTATTAGCTCTCTCGTTCCCCGATAATCCGAGGGCCAAATTGGATGATAAGGGCGTAGGATATTAGCCACATCGCTTGTGAAGCTCTCTTTATGCGCAATAACAGTAACAGAGGCTCTGCTCTCCACACCGAAAGGTTTGTGCCACCATAGCAAATACATAGTGAGAGCACAAACTACAAAAGCCATTGTTGCAAGCTCCAGCTGCGTGATTGGAATACCAACAGATACTCGTACTATGCTCTGGATAATCAACCAACTAGATTGAATACAAGCAAAGGCCTTGGTAAATGCGTCGGCTTTGCTCAGGTCGTTTATCTCCTTTTCTGTTGGTATCCTGATGGCCGGAAATATTGCCCGGCAGAAAACTGCACAACCAGTCAAGTTCAAAACATAGCTTGAGTGTAACTTAGGAGTGTACATACCTAACTCTTCCCAACTATTTAGCGGAAATGAGACTTCTTCTACAATCATGGCCTTGTCGACAGCTACAACTGTATCAACAGCCCTAACTGTAATTTCAGCCTGAGAGACATTGTCTGGCGAAGTCGGGTTCCTTTGAGTGTCCTCTTGCTCGGGAGAAGAAAGAGCATAAAGTTGGAATTGGAATCCACCCATATTGGCAAAGAGGGTATGAGTGTTGGTGATATCTTGCTCTCCCCTTTTATCTACATTAATCTCAGTCGTTGCCATTTCGACATCTTTCTCTCCACCTTCGACTACCTTGCGCTTTCCCTGGCTTTTTCCGCTGTTCTCCTCATGACACTGTTCTCTTGCAAGAAGATATTGGTCCATGGCAATAGCAATGCCAATTTCAGGCGCTAACACGTTGAGCGTCATCCAGCCGAGCTTTTTCAACAATTTCCACCACCAGGCCCTTGTGAACCTCCCAGCCTCGCTTTCTTCTTGACTTGGTACGTTGAAGTGGAAGCACTTGTAAGTGCAGACCAAGAGGATCGAGAAACAGCTCCATAGGATATCTGAGGTGCTCCTACCACTCTCTGCGGAGACCCAACCGACATGTTTGTCGTTCGCAGTCGCGTTTTGGGCCAGCGCGCGAATTGGAACAGATGCGAGGCTCGTAGAGAGAATAGCTGATGTAATCATGGCGATTTGACCTGAGATATGAGATAGGCCTTTCTAAGTGTGCAGGAGAGGTAACGATGCCGTAGCAGACTTCCTAAGGTTGCTGCGCACTGGAAAAAAGACGATGGCAAAATGGATCGAAGATTAGAACCACGAGGCTGAAATGGCTAGTGTATGTGACAACGCACCCATAATCACGAAAATGATATGCGAGCCAGCTGTCCAACGCGGGATTGGTTCTTCTCACGAGATGAACGGCTCGATAGCGCTATGGATATATCCAATTGGCAGCATCCTCCTTGGTGCTGGACGATGGCCAGGACAAAATTCTTAAATTATCATTAGAAATTTCACGGATATTCGATTCTAATTTCCTGAACTACCAACTCTTATCCTGAGCAAATACTGAGATCCCATACCGAGATACTGAGTTTAGGTACGAAAGGGGGTCTGAAGATATCAAGGACACCCCCCTGTAAGGCGGTGAGAAACTTAGACCAATCAAAAGCATAAAATCCTGGCTGAAGCCCCATAAATTTCCTTTTTCAGCAGTGGCAGAACAAGGGGGGTGTCCTTGATATCTTCAGACCCCCTTTCGTACTTGACTGCCCCGTGGCCCGTGCCCTTAATTTCGCTTATTTATGGCCAATCAGAGGGCAGATTTTCCCTTGGAAATGCCTCAAAAGCTAACTCTCTTTGTAAAGATATTAAGCAATTTTCTTTAAACTCTCTTTGCTTTACTTGATTGTAATTTATTTAAATAAATGTATTATTGTAAATATTAACCGTGTTGTATGGCCAGAGCGTCATGTGATTTCCATGTGAAAGCTCGGATGGCGGCGATGATGAAGCCCAATTACTCAACCCTTTGCATCACTGTTGCATCCCTTGCATTCTACGCCATGGGTCCCTCTATTTAGAAGGAACTTCCCTGGATCTCTTAGGAGTGACAGAGATTAGTTCTGCACTGACTCACTCTATTTGATTCCCCTGACTTATTACCTACCACAAACCACCACAAAACTCAAGTTCATTCATAACAAAAATTGTGTCCAAAAATGGCTTGTTTAGGATGAAGGGCACTGGTCTGTAATTTTCCCATTTGCCTGTTTGCAAATAGAAATTCGCACCCGTGCCGCAACCTCACGAGCCACAATTCAGCGGCTGCGAAGGTTACGCTGCCGGCTTCGCAGGTGATAATTGCAATAGAGGGAGGGGCAAAGCTTGCGCGTGATTCAACGTCCTTGTTGGGACAAGGCGATTTGTATACCAGGTGAAAGAAGCTTGGAGCGGAGTCGCTTTGAAAGCACAGTTTCCTCGAGAAAATCTATTTAAAGATCGAATCATAAATTGTGTTTTGGTTGAGCAGTTTGATGAAGTTGTTCTCGTCAAAAAAAGTTATTTGCGAGAAGATCATTAGATATCACGTGATTGAACTCAACTTACTTTTAACCTAAAACTTGTCTCCGATTATGGATCTTTCTCCAATTCTGACATCTTTCTTCGTTCACTTTTGGCCTTTTCACCTAATCAGATTTTGGCTGATTCAAGCGGATTTAAGAGCTATTTTAGTGGTTTAATTTAGGCGTTGGCTCTAGTTCCGGCTGTGCTACCGATTCTGTACCTCGTTGCACGGTCCACTTCAAAACTTGGTCGTCATTTCAACCCCATCTAGAAACGGCGTTCAACTTCTCTACAAACGACAACCTTTACAATTGGCACTTTATAGTCGCTTGCAAAATCGGCTTCGTCACCGTTCGGCAAAAAAAATTGTGAGCACAGACCACCTGGGCCATTTTTGGCGCTGACACCTTCGCTTGCATATGGACCAAGGCACTTCCGTAAAACATCTGCGGAGCTGACCAAGAGGCAACGCTTCTCTGAACTCTCGCGTCTCGTATTGCCCGTTCTATTGATGCTGACTATGTGATCTATCTAGAAATTGTTCATGAACGTCAGAGGTTCGCACGCCATTAAAGTTTAGAACTCCCTAAGTATCTCCTTCACGACTATGGTCGTGTTACGATAAACACCTTTTATGAATCTCTTTGACCCGACTAGCCAGCTCTCGAACTGTATACTCGTCGGACAGTCTGCTCTAGATAGCCTCTTTATCACACACCTAGTCCACCGATCAGCCTTATAAAGAGTACGTTGAAGGATCTAAACGACGAGTTTATGTCGGTCAAAGTAAGGGTATCGTGCAGGACATTGGTCACGTCTTTGCTTTCAGTGTCACAGCATATAGCTACTATCAGTCTAATAAGGCCGGAGCCCGCAGAACCTATCCGTGAAATCAGTTTATTGGTGGGGTTTCGGGGGTTCCACAATTACAGGGTATTGACCAGGGGGTTAAGCCAATGATTAAGGGTGCTCGCATGCTTGCTGCCTGAGCCAAGTGGCGATCACCGCTGCAAGGTAAGCTGGCAGGAAGGTATAGTCGCCATTTACCAACTCCAAATTAGCTATTCGAATAAAAACAGAGCTATTTAAACGAGGGCGCGGAATAATCCCATCATAACCGTAGTCGGGCGTTAATCTAGATGGCGCAGTCGGCGGCTGATTCGTTGCTCAAAAGTTGCGATCTCGATAATAATACCTATTTATAGAATAGTAGTGTGGTCGGCTACTACTCTGCCATTTTAGGAACAGAATGAGAAGCGCCGGTGCGGGTTTTAAGCGGCGCTATCTGCCACCAACCATCTCCCTCAACTTCTTCATCTTCTTCGTTAATATAATCAACCACCCACATTTAACTATACCAGCAGCGTCATCATTCTCTACTAACAGCTTAGATTAGTCCCTAGAGCTATTCATCTAAGTCGACAAGCAGACCCCTTATCTTTCCAGACTTACCGAGTATATTTAACTACTCGCTCTTAGCCTTACGAAACAACGTCATAATTACGAACTCTGTGCTAACCCTTTCCAGCGCTCATATACCGCAGACATGTCGGGCGCTAAAGCGAGTCTTATTATTAGCCTAATAGGTTCTATTATCACGATTATTGAAACCACGTATCAAGTCTACGAGGCTATCGAAGACGAAAAGGGCCTTCCGGCTAATTTCAAGAAGGCGGCGTCAAAGCTACCTCTTATCTCGAAAATCCTTAGCAATGCAGAAAAATATGTCAAATCCGTATAAGACGAGGACAAGAAAGCTGCTTTTAAGCCTACTCTTAAAAGTTGCAAGCTTCAGGCAACACGTCTTCGGGACATCTTTACAAAGGTCATGCTAGATGAGGATGACTCGAGGTGGGATCGGTATGTGAAGGCAGCTCGAATAATTGGAAAGGGAGGTCATATAGAGGATTTGGCTAGGAGGATCTTAGATAACCTACAACTCATGTCAACAAACTTCCCAGAAGTGGTAACACTAAGATTAAAAGAGTAATTGGAAAAGGCTATTTAGGAAGTGTCTAAGATAGAGCCTTCATTGCCTGATAGTTTCGAAGAAGCGCCTGTATTTGCACACTATGGTAGTGGCGCCCAAAATGTGAATATAGGCGGTGGAAGTTAGTATAACAACAATAGTACTAGCAATCAGAACAACGGTCCGGGTCAGTAATATATTGGCACAAATAACATTAGTATGCCTTCTCTATTACAGAAACCATCTTGAAGGATCTTATGTATTTAATAGAGTCGAAAGTCGAGGAAGAAAAAAACTTTTTCTATCACATGTCTCTAAGCTATGAGTATATAATATCTATATTTTCTTAGTAAAATAACTTTTCAAGCCCACGGCTAACAATATTGGAGATCAAAGTGTAACAGTGTATAATAATGCTATTGGTAAGACTAATCCTAGATGCGAAAGTTCTTGCTAAAGACACTTATAATTAGATAAAGCCTTTAGCTAACGGCTATTAGTAGATATGATGAGTTAATGCCTCCAATATTTGCGGGTGATAGATCCTGATGCCGACATGGATCGGATTGAAAGTACAAAAGACACCTTACTGAAAGAGTGCTACGAATAGATTCTCGATGACTAGGACCTTCACGACTAGCAAAACAACGACGACTATCGGCTTCTCTGGATAAATGGTGATCCTGGGAAAGGAAAAACGATGCTAATAATTGCTCTAGTCCACGAGCTACGAGAACGTGTAAGCAGTGGATCAGCTACGTTGGCCTTCTTCTTCTGCCAGAGCACCGAGCCTACACTCAACAACGCAGACTTAGTACTTCGAGGTCTTACTTGGAAGCTAGTTCACAAGGATTCCCAGTTAGCCCAAGACCTTCTTGAGGAGTACAGAGCTACAGGAGAAAAACTATTCGATAGTCCAGATAAAACGAATAAAATATGGTCAATACTTTCCAAGATATTGAACAATCCCGCACTTCCAAAAGTCTATATTCTTATTGACGCCATAGACGAGTGTGATAAGGGATGGGACCAACTATTGTAATTCATCACCAAGAATGTAGCTAATCCGTCCTTAAAAGCGAAATGGCTCCTATCGAGTCGTAATTATCCCAAAATCCAAGAGATCTTGAATTCTCAAGAGAATGGTCGTATTCTCAATCTAGAGTTAAATTCTTCGCATGTTTCTTAGGCCATCAAAACTTTTATCGACTACAAGAGTAACAAGTTAGCGAAACGCAAAAGCTATGCTAATGCTCTCCGGCTAGAAGTCAACTGTCAACTTAAAGAGAAGGCCGGATCAACTTTCCTCTAGGCGGCTCTTGTTTTCAAGGAGCTTGAGGATGTGGAGAGCTGGGACGTGCTCGATGTGCTTGAAGAAATACCGCCCGGGTTAGAGCCACTCTATGATCGGATGATGAAGCAAATTCAATAGCTGCAGCGAAGAGATTCTGAATTCTGCCGTCTCGTCCTTTCTACTATGACTCTCGCATACCGCCCACTTCACCTCCTCGAGTTAGGGGCCCTCTCTGGCCTGCCTGGGCAAATTTCCACTAATCTCGATTACATCATGAAGGTTGTTAACAAATGCGGCTCTTTCCTCACTATACGGGAGAAACGCACCTATTTCATTCATCAATCCGCAAAGGACTTTTTGCTCGGAAAGGTATTTAACAAGGTCTTTCCCTCTAATAAGCCAGATGTGAACTATACGATTTTCTCGAGATCGCACGAAATTATGTCCAGAACGCTTCGACGCGATATATACGGATTACACGCCCCTGGATTCCTAATCGACAAAGTCACGTAGCCTGACCTGGACCCACTCAGTGGAGCAAGCTATTCGTGCGTATACTAGGTTAACTATCTTTGCGACACTAAGACCGGCTATAATAAAATTAGTCTTAGCGATAACAGCATCGTCTATGTCTTTCTAAAGGAGCACCTTCTTCACTAGATAGAGACTCTTAGCTTATTGAAAAGTATATCAAATGGTATACTCGCGATAAGCAAACTTAGGAGTTTCCTTACAGTGAGTAATCACCTCTAATCGCGCGCTTTAACTATACTCATAAACTGAGACCTTATTAAATAAGTCTCAATTATTTAATCTAGTTCAAGATACTTATCGATTTATTCTCTTTAACAGATGAGTAATCGAGTATTATCCTCTTCAGACATATGCATTAGCTCTTATATTTAGCCCAATAGGCAGCTTAATAAGAGAGCTATTCAAGGACGAAGAACCGGACTGGATAATGATAAAGCTAATATTAGAAAGTACTTAGAGCCCATGCTTGCAGATAATCGAGGCCCATAGGGATGTGGTCACATCAGTGGCCTTCTCGAGCGACGGCAAGCTACTGGTATCGGCCTCTAGGGACGGGACGGTGCGGCTCTAGGACGCCACGACGGGCAAGCCGCTACAGACGCTCGAGGGCCATACGAGTATAGTCACATCAGCGGCCTTCTCGAGCGATGGCAAGCTACTAGCATCGGCCTCTGGGGACGGGACAGTGCGGCTCTGGGACGCCACGACGGGTAAGCCGCTATAGACGCTCGAGGGCTATACGAATTAGGTTATATTAGTAGCCTTCTCGAGCGACGGCAAGCAGCTAGTATCGGCCTCTAAGGACAGGACGGTGCGGCTCTAGGACACCACGACGGGTAAGCCGCTATAGACGCTCGAGGGCTATAGGTATATAGTTATATTAATAGCCTTCTCGAGCGACGGCAAGTAGCTAGTATTGGCCTCTAGGGACGGGACAGTGCGGCTCTAGGACGCCACGACGAGTAAGCTACTATAGACGCTCGAGGGCTATATAAGTACGGTTATATTAGTAGCCTTCTCGAGCGACGGTAAGTAGCTAGTATTAGCCTCTAGGGATAGGATAGTGCGGCTCTAGGACGCTACGACAGGTAAGCTACTATAGACGCTCGAGGGCTATATAATACTATTATTTTTTCCTGAATTATTATCTTTTAATATAGAAGTAGTTTCTTTATATTATTTACGAGAGAATAGTTCTTAGATTATATAGTATAATAATAATATTCTCTAGCTTCTACCTAATTACTAATTAGTATATATAAGAATTAAAGGGGATGTTTTTATAATAATCTATTCTAGCCGAGTTATTATAATTAAGTATAAGAAGGATATTAACTAACTCGAAAGATAATAGTTCGCATAAATATATATTTGATATTTTATTTTATATATATTTTAATAAGTTAATTATATAATAAATATAATAGTTTAACCTAAATATTACCTAACTTAAGCTATACTAGTAAGTAGTAGCGTGATATAAGCACTAGTACATATTAGGCGCTATTACGGGTTAGGTAGTAGCGTGACCTAAATATATATAAGCCCTATATAGTTAGGAACTTACTCTTCTTCTTTCTTTTCATTTTTTTTTCATTAATCCTTTTAATATACTTTATTAGTTTTCAACTATATAACACGGCCTATATAAACTAGACGGCCTATATAAAGTGATAGGTCAGCTTTTTAAGAGGAGAAACTAGCAAAACTCTCCTCTACTTCTATACTATAGTCTATTATAACCTATAGTCTTCCCTAGATAAGTATCTAGCTCCTTACCTCGGAAAGAAAGAAATAAATACCCTAGGTCCCTCTATCTCGTATATATATCTTCGTATAAAAGGCTTTCTAGATAGATAATAGTCGCCTTAGGTCCTCTTATCCTAGGCCCCCTCTTACGTATAAATAGTTATATATCTAGATATTAACTAGTATTCCCGGTAGTCTATTCACGGCTCCCTTTCTTATCTAACCAAAATCCTCCTTATCCTTCTTATAGACTATAACTATAACCCGCCTTTTTCCCCTTTATATTTTCGCTTAGCCCTTTCCTCTAGTTATAGGTATATATTTGAACGAGTTATGATATATAAGAGGAGGTCGAAAGTAGAGGGTTATATCGTGAAAATTTTTTCTCGGATCTCGATTATAGGTATCGCTCGTAAGTAATCGCGATAGCGTTATTAG
This sequence comes from Hyaloscypha sp. PMI_1271, assembly GCA_021399465.1. NCBI lineage: Eukaryota > Fungi > Ascomycota > Leotiomycetes > Helotiales > Hyaloscyphaceae > Hyaloscypha > Hyaloscypha sp. PMI_1271. Next base: position 94,182 of record JAJTUS010000153.1, on the reverse strand, counting down.
GGTCTCGACGTCGAAGGTCGTGATTTAGTCTTAGCCTAAGAGTATAAAAGCCCTTAGTATCTAGCCTATACTACGTGGAAGTACTAAATCGTCGCAGGCCTTCTTTCTTTTCTCTTTAGTTTAGAATTCTCGAATATATAGTATTCTTACAAGTGTCGCCTTAGTGCGACCCCTTTTATAGAGCTATTATAATAAAAGGCTAAATATAATAATATAATAATTTAATATATTAATATAAAGAAAACTTATTAGGCGGGTATAGGGTATCTAATTAATTTATACTTATATACTAATAAATACCACCTTTTATTCTAGGGTATTTTAGAAGATAAAGATAAAGAATAAGGCATTATTAGGTGATTTGAAGAGTAGTAAGCGAACAAATTAGCTATCTTGCTCTATAGTATCGTAATAATGAGTCGATCCGGACAGAGCCTATAGAATTACGTGTCCTTAATACTAATAGTATACTCGGCTTCGGGTGTCTTCTATATCGCATATACGGTACTATATAGTATAATACTATAGAGTACTATAGAGTATATAGGGTAATAAACACATATGGCCTTTATAGCTAAGAATAGCTAATGTAGTCTATACTTAGAATCTTTTTAGTCGAAATAGGTAAAGCCGATTTTGCAAGTAACTATATCCTTATTCAAAAACAAAGTTCTCTATAAATAGTATTTAACCTTATCCAGAAACGGCGTCCAACTTCCTATAGACCCCTTCTAGCCCTCTACAAATTAGTCTATAATATCTCGTTACCTCGTTCTATTTAGAAATTCATATACTAACTCCCCCTTCTCTCTAAGATATCTTAAGAACCCTCTTATCCGAGCTAATAACGATTTAATTAATATTCTCTCCCTATTCTCGATAAGAGTAATTACAAGTAATACGACCTTACTTCTCTATAAACCACATCTAACCTCTTATAATTAGTACTTTAACTATATCTAGAAATAATGTTCTCTATAAATAGCTTCTTAGTGATTCTAGGAACCTATATACTTCCAGGAATAGTAGGGCTCCTAGGAGGAAGGCTTCTGGGATTATAGTAGATTCTAGGAGCAAAGATCCTAGAAGCCTATAAGCTCACGGGATCGTTTTAGCTCCCGGGAAGAAAGATTCTAGGAGTAATTTAGCTCCCGGAATATTCTAGTGTCCCTATATATAATACTATCCCTCGTGTTTATCACTACGTATCTTAATCCTCTTCGTCTACCTAATATCTTACTATATAACCTATACCTACTTAACCTTAATTAGAAACATATATCTAACTAGACATCGGGCGTATTAATAGTAGACTCTATTATATTAATCGTCCGGAAATATAGCTATGTCTCGAGTATAGCAAGATTCGTATAGTTATCGCGGATATGTTCTAGGGTATATATACTATCTTCTTTAAGCGTGATAGTTCCGAGGTAGTAATCGTTAAAGGCTAGGAAGGGGATATAGATATAGCAGAGAAAGCTTACGTTCTAAGGTCTAATATAGTTAAGAAATAAGGTAAGGATCGCACGTTCCTATAGTCTAATGTAATTTCTGGAATAGAGGAGCGGGCTAGCTTCATAGTACGCCCTTTTATTAGCGAGGAGAATCGCTAGATAGAGGCGTAATAGTCTATACTCCCGGCTATTCCTAGGTAGTATAAGCCCAAAGATTCTACTATAGGGCTACCTAGCCTATAATATAATAGGTTCCGAAAGCACAAGGGCCTCCTTATAGATCTTATTCCGGATCTCGCTAAGGAAGCTAAAGAAATTAATCGGTATCGCGATACTATAAACAACTACTAGAAATTATGAATCTTAAGGAATCTCTAAGATAATTAGAGTCAAGAATAGGCATTTAATACAAAAGCTTATAATATATCTATTAGGTAATATCGTAGCCTCTTCTAAGCCTTAATATTATCTTTAATATAATTTACTAAGATTCGAGTAGTACACTAGCCCGCTAATCTAAGGTAGAACATTTAGTATATATATACTACTTGGTTTCTATATACTACTTAGTATTTATATACTTCTTAGTATCTACACACTACTTGGTTTCTATATACTACTTAGTGTTTATACACTTCTTAGTATTTATACACTAATTGGTTTCTGTATACTACTTAGTATTTATATACTTCTTAGTACCTATACACTTCTTAGTACCTATATACTTCTTAGTGTCTATATACTTCTTAGTTCACTAGGATACCGAATATAGTCTAGACTCTAAGGACATTAATATTATACTTAAAGCTACTTCTCTATATAAGATTTATTTATATAATTAAGTAGAGAAACAAAGTATTACGAAATAGGGTTAAATCTTGTAATACGGCGAAAGTATATATGTATTAGATTTCAACGTATATCCCTTAAATCCATTCTACCCTATAACCACAAGTGTCCCGCCTCATTTTTACTAATAAATCTACTTCTTAAGATAGCGTAGTAATAACCTCTTTAGGACCAGATACGCAAATTCCTAGATATTATCTATTAGTTATAGATTTAATCTATACGAGTTATATATACTATTTCTACTATTACTAGTTACTAAGACTCGTAGTCTATTAACTAGTACGTAGTAATTTTACCTCGCTAGCGAATGAATAGAGCTACCTCAAACCTAGAATACTTCTCTAATTAATAAGCTTTCCTAATTAATGTTTTCTTTCTCCTTACTCCCTTATTACTTAGTATAATATTTGCAGAAACTATTATATAAATAAATAGATACTATTCTATATATAAAATGAAAATCTTACTATATAGTCTAGTATATATAATCAAAGAAGATTATCCTCTCAAAGTTAATAGTATTATTAATATTATCTAGATAATTATAATTATAGGTTCATCTTTAGATAGTACTATCCGAATATTAACTCCTAGCCCACTATCTATAATTATTACGACTAGGAGTATTATTTTAATAGCGATAACTACTTAATATATCTATATTAAGCGAAGCTTATAGAGTCACGAGACCAGATTGAGATCACGTGAATCAACTCTTATACTAGGAAATAGCTGGCACAAAAGTTAAGTTAGTACTAAAAGACTATTAGTACTAACGTATAGTTAGTACTAGGAACTAATTAGTACTAAGAAACTCATAGTATTATTAAACTACTAGTAGAAACCACTTGCTAGTACCACAGAAACATTTATACTAGGGATTAGTTAGTATAAATACGTAATTAGTATAAAGAAATAATTATTACTAAGAGACTATTAGTACTATAAAGTTATAGGTGTAAACAAGATATTAGTACTATAGAACTAATACTACAAAGAAGTAGTTGGTATAAATAGATAGTTATAAGAACCGTGGTAGGAATCTACCTATATAATAAGATAGCTTAAAAGATAGCTTAAATAAATCTACTATATAAACTCAAAGCATGATTAAGCCTTAGCTATATACCTAATACTAAACTTGCCGGCTCCTGGGAGTGAGCTAGGAAGAGGTTAAACTTGCGGTAGATTCTAAATATAGAGCTAGTATAAGAAATAATAGCTATATTATCTTATCTTAATTAATCTCTCTTATTATAACATGTCTTACTCGTAGCGATTTCGTTAGTCTAGGATATAGCAATTGTTAAGCTAAATTAAGAGCGTATAGTGATAATATCGAAGCCTAGTAAGTACTAATATACGATGTCCTTTATAGCCTTAAATTAATCTAGGTAAGCCTTAAGCTTAGAATGAATAAAAGAAGTCTATGAGGCTATATAAGTAGCCTATAAGCTAGCTCCCCCTTAAAAACAGTCTTCTATTCTCGTGTAGTTACTAGGGCCTCGCCTAATTTAGTCTCACCCTAAAGAAAGTTACTTGGAATAAGTAAGTAACCCCGTAAATACATAGCTAGCTATAAGTTCACTTAGGAAACACGCTATGAGAATAGTATATAACTAAGAAAGGGTAAGGAAGGAAAGAAAGACGGGGTAAATATAAGCTCTATAGCTATATACTCTTAGTATATTATTAAAGTACTAAGAAATAGTCCCGTGGATACTCTCTATATAATTCTAGAGATACAATTTATATTATAGCCCTATTCGATAAACCTTATACTTAGGCCAATCCCCTTCTTTAATATAGGCTAGATACTTTTACTTAAAGTGCTTTATTAAGTCTCCTAGACTAGTAAACCTATAAGTATACTTCTCGAATAGTAAGCTCTATTCCCCTAAGTAAAGGAAATAAGTAGTAGTTCTCTTCTCTATAAATACTAATAATATAGCTTCTCTTAATACTTACTTCTTAGCCTCGGTAGCTACTAGCTACGAGTTAGTCTCCTTTAATAGCCTCTTATATAGTATAATAATAGCTCTACCTTCTTAGAAGTAGTAATAGGTAGCGACGGCGTCGATTATAGTATTACGCTAGCGGAACTCCTCTACTATAGTCGTGCCCGGTAAGGTTATTACTGTCTTAGCTAAGCGCTTCTATAATAGGGGCATCTTATTAATAATAGGTATACTAGTACTAGGGTTATTATAGAACTTAAGTCTAGTGAGCTATAGCTTAATGTTATTTATAGGGTACTTGGTATCTCACTTTTCTTAGAGCTACTTGAGTAGTATAGCCCTTAATCGCTGCCTTAGATTAATAATTACACTACTAAGGCTTTAGTACCCGGGCTATTTCGTTACCGCGCCCTTAGAGCAGTAGTTCTTTCTACCTCGTGCATAGCGCGAGAAGCTAGCGGAGTCGGTAGTCTTTATCTATAGACTAGGACTACTTAATTATGAGGGCATATAGGCGACTAGGATTAATCTATCGCGTTATCTAGGAGGCAGCCCGTATTAAGTCCTTCTAGGGCTCATAACTAGATACGATAGCCTAGATATCACTAGACTACCTTAGAAGGTAGTACTTAATAAAGGTATTAATACTCGTATACTATAGTATTATATTCTAGAGGGCGTTAGTCACATTACCTATATAGGGGTTATTAGCTCTCGGCTATAGGTAAGAACGCATAGTACTCACTACTCTAGTTAAATTCATTCGCGATATTATAATAGAGATAATATAGGTATATGAGTTATAAGAGCCTAAGGATAAGGCTAATAACCTTTATTAGTAATAAGAGAATAGGGTATGTGAGAGGCTCGTGTAGTAATATCTCGTAGCTATACCTAGTCTTAACTAACTTCCTAAAGATAAGGATATCTAGTATACTTGGCTTAAAGAGTAATTCTAGCTATTAATAACTAAGCCAGATATTAAGTTCACTTAATTACGAGGTAGACCTGAGATTCGGAGCCGTAAATACTCCGTTAGTAAAGATAAGGCCTAAGAGAAAGACGTATAGGCTAAGGATTAGGGAGGGGTTAAAGATAATCTTAAGAAAGACGAATTTGATTCTAAAGTATATATAAATAGTATTTAAGTAAGATATAAATAAGAGGGGGGTATAAGAAGTAGACGGGCCAAAAAACTTACGTATCCTTTACACCGAGAAATTACTTTATAAACTCGTATATAAATTCTATTAAGATCTAATAAGGACTACTATTCGGGTTATAAAGCAGGGTTATAATAATATTATAGTAATAGAGCTTAAGGAATACTAAAGGGCGGTTTCCGGAAAACCTAATGAGCTAATAGAATAGAGTATACTAGATATATTACTAGCTATATATAAACCGCTTCTTCGTCGTAGTTAAGTTAGTCTAGAGGTATTCTACGAGATCCTCGATATATATTACTATCTTCTCACGCTTCTTCGTTACTAGGCGGTACTTTTTCGCTAGCTTCCTAAGGACCTATAATAAGGATATTTCATTAGCCTCTTATCTATAATTATTTGGACTAGATAGAGTAAGTAGATAAAGAAGTAGTACTTACCTAATATATATACTAGTTTATCTTCCCCCTAATCTTTTCCCTAGTTACTCGTTTATATATAAGCTAAAAGATCTTCTAGTATATCCCGAGTATACTAGCTAACTTAATACTTATAAGCCTCCTCTTACCCTTCCCCTTATATTAATTTAATATCTATTCGAAGAAGGCCTTGAGAGTATAGCGAGGGAGGGCTTATATTATCCAGGTAAGGTCCTTTTATATATATTTATAGTACCTATAAAGAGAGTTAGATTAGTGATTTAATAATAGAAGATAGTAGGTAAAGGGAGAATAGGGTATATACTAATAGAACTAGCCCTCGATTATATTTAGGAAGAGAAGACTACTATTACTATAGTCCTTATCCTTATCCTCGGATTCGTTAGAGTTATTCTCTTAATTAAGGTAATACTCTAGTAAGTAGGTATTCTCCTCTCTAGTGATTTACTTCAAATCTAGTAGGTCTACCTCGTTATCTCCGTCGATATTAGTATTAACATCTATTAGCTTAGTCTCGGTATTAGTCTCCTCTTGCTTATCCCCTATATTAAAGTAGCTCTTAATATTTAACCTATTACTAGAGGAGGAAGAAGAGCTTAGTATTAGTTATTAGTAACGATGTATATTGACCGGATTAGCCGAAAGGGATAATAGCGATAACGATTAAAAGTAGAGAAGTAAGGCAGAAGATATTAAGGGGGAGCTTATTACCTAAGTAATAGTAGTAGAAGGGGAGGAGAGAGGTAGAGCGAGGGAAAATAATAGTTAAGTATAAGAGGTTTAGAGGAAAGAAGAGAGAGAAGAGAGAGAGGATAAGTGAAGATATAAGATAGTTATTATCTTAAGTCACCTAGGGGATAATAGGTATCTATTTTCTACTTCCTTTCTTAGAAAATATTAAATGAGGATAAGCGAAGCGGTTCTCCGAATAATAACTTGACCTACTCGCTTTTTTTGGTATTCCTATAGTAGGTTAACTAGGGGTCCCCACTACTATACTACCTTAGCTATGAGGTACACGAGCACTAGGGTAACGCGAGATTTTAGTAAGTTAATTACAGAAAATAGTAATGAAACTAGCCGAAAATAGTAGCTAGTTTGTTATCTAATCGTTAAATAGAGTTAAAGAGTTATCTTTTATATCTATTATAACTATAGGAATTATAAGACTATATTTATAAGATATATTATAAGTTTATATTTAGTTATTAAATTTACTAAATCGTGATTTCTATATTAACTTATCTTTTAAGCTTATTAATTAACTAAATCTAGAGACTAGTTTAGTATTAAAAGTTATAAAACTACTTTATAAAATACTAGAAGCTAAAAATTATTAGTTTAAGACTTATTACTCTTATTACTTAAATAAGCTAAAAACTACTAGTTAAGGCTTATTATTCTTATTACTTAAATAAGATAATTATTAAATAATTAACTTATAACTTATACTTACTTTATAGTAATTACTCCTTTAGTATTATTAGCTTTTAAATTAATAATACTTTATTTATAAAGAGATAATAACTTTACTAAGGTAAAAGTATTTAAAGTTCTAAGAAACTAAATTCTTAGCTAAGGAATATAAATACCTTATAACTAATTATAATCTTAAGTTTAATAGAGGTATTATTTATATTAATCCTATTAGTATTACTTTCTTATAATAATAATAATATAGCAACCTCTAAATAGTAATAGTTAAGAATATAACTATAATAAGTAATAGAGGAAATATATATAAGAACTTTATAATTAAGGAGTAATATATTATATAATAAGCTTAGGGAGTATATATTATATTAGTTTATTAACTAGAAGCTTTATATAACTATTTAATTACTACTTGAGTTATTAAACTTATAGAAACTAATATAAGAGCTCTTAATAAGTATATTTAATAATAAATCGAAAATATTACTAAAGAACTATATTTTATAAAGCTAAATAAGGAGTCTCTATAATTAATTATCTTTATAAACACTTCTTTTATAAGTAATTAGGACTTCTCTTCTTATATTATATATATTCTAGTCTTAGTAAATAACTCTAGATACGCTAATATAATTTACTAGTCCTCTATAAAGTATAAGAGAGTTACTAGATCTTAGCCTTTAAACTTTATAATATAGCTTATAGCTTTAATATAAGTAGTTTAGTTAAGTCTATAATTAATAAAGTACTTGAAATTAAAGTCTTATTAGTTATTTATATAAATTCTAAGTCTCTTTATAAATACTTAGTTAAGCTAATAATAATATAAGAAAATTATCTTATAATTAATATAATATACCTCTATTAAGCTTATAAATAATAAGAAATTATAGAGGTTAAGTAAATTAAGAGAAAGTTAAACCTAGCTAATTTAATAATAAAATTAAAGCTTATAAATACCTTTAAGTATTTACTTAATACGAATATTATATAATTAAATATAGAGGAATAAGTTAAATATAAATAAGGTAAATAAAGAGTATATAAAATAAAAGAAATAGATATATTAAATAAGAAATAGATATATAAGGTAGAAATATTAATAGGGATATATATAGAGTATTTAGGGATAATATAATATTACACTAAATTAGGAAATTTATATATAAATAAGAGATATTATTTTTAAATATTTTTCAAATATTTTTCGTGTTTTTTAAGAAGTTACTAGTATTAATATAACTAGTTTCTTAGAGGTTATATAATTTATATTATATAATTATAATAACTAGGTTTCTTATATATAAGTATTAGTTCACTAATAATACGTAGTACTATTATATAGTCGTAGAATACTAATTACGTAGGTTAGTGAAGTTGTTTTATTCTATAAGTAGGGATTATAGTATCGAGGTTCTAATATGTGATCCCTAAATACGCTAAGCCTAATTAGTACTAGTATATCCCGTTTCCCGTATATCCTATATCCTATATCCCATGTCCTATATCCCATATCCCATGTCCTATATCTCATGTCTTATGTCCTATGTCCCATATCCTATATATAGGAAGCGAGGTCATGTGATATAAATCACATGACCTCCGGGAAACTATACTAATACTAGCAACTACCTGAAAAACGCGAAAAACCGACGCAAAAGTGCTAAAAACGCACGAAAAATAGTATCCCCTATTCGTATACAGATTTCCTAATCCGGCCTAGTAGTAAACTATCCCTAAACACTTAGTATGTGTGTCCTCTCATTCTATACGCCTATTTCCCTCCGAATATATCTATTTCCTACCCGTATATCCCTCCGTTTACCTTATCTATATTCGACCTATTCCTCTACGTCTAACTATATAGTATTCGTATTAAGTAGGTACTTGAGGGTATTTGTAAGCTTCGATTTTGTCATCGAATCGGCTAGGTTCAACTCTCCCTTAATTCACTTAACCTCCGTAATCTCTCGTCGTTCGTATACCTAGTAGAGGCATATTACGTTAATTATGAGTCGCTTTTCTCGTATAGTTCCTAGCTTAACTAGGTATTCGTAGAGGGACTTAGAATCTATATAGACGACTAGCGGGACTTCGATTTCGAGGGCTTTATCGATCATAGACTTAACTAAGCTACTTATATTAAAGCTATAAGCTATACTATAAAGTTTAGAGGCTAGAACGCTTCTAGTGACTCTCTTATACTTTATAGAGGACTAGTGGATCATATTAGCACGTCTAGAGCTATCCGCTAGGACTAGAACGTATCTAATCTAAGAAGAGAAGTCTCGATTTCCTACGAAGGAGGTATCCGTAAAAATAATTAAGTATAGGGACTCCTTATCTAGCTTCACGAAACGTAGTCCTCTAGCGGTATTTTCGATTTACTATTAAATACGCTTATTAAGGGCTTTGATGTTAGTTTCCGTGGGTTCAATAGCTTAAGTAACTACTAAGTAGTTATATAAAGCCTCTAGTTAGTAAGTTAATACGATATATACTCCCCGAGCTTACTAGGTAATGTATTATTCCTTAATCGTGAGGTTTCGACATATAATACCCCTACTACTAGTTATAGTCGTATTCTTAACTATTACTAGGTAAAGGTTACTATACTAGCGTTCCTATATAAGAGTAATACTAGTAGAGTTAGTACGAATAATACCTCTATTAAACTTAAGATCGTAGTTAGTCGTAAGGCGTTCACGCTCCTTAGCTAGGAAATTAGCCTCCTAGAGCTTTAGATACTTTACCTTAGCGAAGTCGTCGTCTCCCACGAATAGAGTATCATTAGTCTAAAGGCTAACGATACTAAAGGGGTAATTACTATAGAGTAAGTACAGGTCGTAAGTCGACTATTCTATAGCTAGCTCATTTAGGTAATAAGAATAGTAAGTCTTGAACTAGTAGTTTCTGGCTTCTAGTACTCTATAGAGTAGTTTTATAACCTTTAATACTAAACTAGCCTCTAGATTCAATTAATTAGTAAGCTCAAGAGGTATATTAATATAGAAGTCGCGATTTAGTAAAGTTAATAACTAGATATAAGCTTATAATATATCCTATAAGTATAGTCTAGTAATTCCTATAGTTATAGTAGTAATATAGAGGATAACTCTCTAGCTAATTCATTAGATAATTAATAATTATATTAATACTATATATTTCTTACTATTATTATAGGCTTAAATGACTAGTCTTAACTTCTTGAGCTCTCTATTTATCCCCTTATTCTTAATCTTATTAATAAAGCGGGAGTTAAAGATATATACCTCCTATAGTACCTAAGATCTAGGAATAACCTCAAATATACCCTTTTCTAGAAGGCTAGTGACCTTAGTTTAACGGGAATCCTTATATAAGTCGTCGTCCTATAGGAATACTATTATATTAGGGTTCTTATAAGGTCTACCTCTACTATACTTTAGTAGAATAGGTAGTATAATAGGAGGAATTATACCCGTATTACCTTCGCCTTTACTATAGTATTTAGGATTATCTTTAGGACCCTTAGAACTAACCTTAATATCTCCTATATAGAACAGCTTTATAGAGGTTAAGTAGAAGGTAGTATTACCGCGTAGTAAAGCTAGTACACACGACTCCCCTTCTATTACTACTAGCTTATATAGTCCCTACTAATTACCTAGTTAACCTATATTCCCCTTATACTATACTAGAATATCCGAATTTAGTATAAGTTCGTAGATATTATTTATAGAGGAGCTATTACATATATTTAGGGTATCTTCGACTTAATACTTAGCTTATAGCTTCTGAATCTCTACTATCGCCTTCTTTAGGGCTATTAAACGTTAGGAAATAGTAGGTATAGGGGCGTCGTATTCACTTAATCGAGGTAAGGTACTATAGACTAGGAGTATAGGAACGATCCTACTAATTCCCGCGGTATTATTAAGAGCCTTAAAGGCTATCTATAGGGCTATCTCCTTACTAATTCCCTTGATTTCGGCTACGATAATTAAGTAAGCTCGTCGAACTAGCTTATAATAGTATTCGACGATTTCTATAGAGTTATGAGCTTCTATAGGGATGATTTTCACCTTTATTCTTATCGTATTTATAAACTAAGCGAACTCCTTACTAGTGAACTACTTTCTAGCGTCTACTATAATCTAATTAAGAGGGCCTAAATAGGTGTTAATCTAGTATATCTTTAGGGTATCCTAGGTATATATAGTACTAATATTCTAGAGCTAATAGCCCCCGTAATATCTAGTACCCTTATCGATAATATAGAGAATAGGCTTCCTGAGGATATAGAATATATCGATAATAATCGAGAGGTTAAAGCTAATATTGTCTCTTAGGTTAAACTTGAATCGACCTAGTGATTTACTATTCTTCTAGTATTACTTATAGTATTTCGTAAGGTATTCTAGGGCTTCTATATCGACTTTATAGCTAGCTCGCTCTAGTAAGTTTCGGAGCTTACTAACTAATAGATAACCGAATTAGTAATAGAGACGTCGTAATTTAGTCTCTATAAGGAAGTATAGATTATAGGTAAAGGATTCGGAAATAAGGCTTTATAATACATCGTTCTAAAGCAGAAAAGAGTAACCGAAACGTTATATGACAAGTACGTGACGTCTAGTAGAAGTAATAATATAATTAGTAAGATTATTAAAGTAGACTTATAGCTTATCTATATCGTCTAAGCTAAGTAGAAATAGAGTCTTTAAGAGTATAATATAGAATTATACTTACCTAATTAGTGTTTCTATAACTATAGAACTAATAGAAGTAGAAGAGCCTATACTAAAGTAGACTATAACTTGACCTTTAGTACTCTTATCGAGTATAATACTATTATTAGTTCACTATAGAGCTTAGAATTAATCGAGACCTATAGTTAAGTATTTAGAGGCTCTAGTATTAATTATAATTCCATAAAAGCGTTAACTACTATATCTAGACATACCTCCTACTATAAAGGTCTAGGTATCCTCTATAAGTAGTTCTTTAGGTTCTACGATATAGTTCTCACCTATTAACTAGTATATAAAGGAAAGAGAAGTAAGTTCATCTATAAGGCTATTAGCTATAGTTATTAGTACTTCAGGAGCTCGTATATTAAGAGCTTAATTATTAGGTAGTTATATGTCCGAAGCGGCTAGGAGACTCTCGATAGAAATAAAGAAGGAATCTAAGTATTAGTATTCGTCCTCTACTTCTACTTCGTCTATATTATCGATTATATCTATTAAAAGAGCCTCAAAATCATCACCTAGATTATCTTCACTATTCTAGTATATCTCTTATTTACCTTCTATATAAGCCACGTATTAGAGGTAGGAATAACTAAACTCTCAATTAAAATTTCGGGAGTTCAGGGCCTTGAACCGATAGAGGTTTCTAGCTCTAAATCAAGCCTTTTCGTCTTATTATTCCTCTAGTGAATACTTCTAGGAGTAATAGTCTAGTTTCTTATATATAAAGTACGACTTCGGGGTATTTAAATCACTATTACTATAGCGGGGCTTATAGGAAGTCGAGTAGCTATTATAGTAGTCGTTACGATTTCCGCTTCTATAACTATAACCGTAGTCGTTTCGACGGTTTCTGAACTAATAGTTAATTAAGTAGAATCGTCGATTAGTAAAGAAGGTAGATTCGCTATTAATCTATTATTACTCCTTCTCGTATATAGTAATAGAGGACTATAGCTTATAGATAAGCTAGCCGAGATCTATAGGAGGGTCTAAAACTATATATCGGTATACTAGAGAGCCTTAGTAAGCGGTGATGATCTTATTATAGAGGAATTCGGTACTTCGTAAAGCGGGTATAAGTCTATACTATAACTAGTATAAGTCATTAATTAGGATCTAAATAACCTTAAATATTAACTTTTTAAGGTATTTAGCTATTATAGAATTCAAGTTAGTAGTATTCCATTTATCTAGATTTCGATATTAATATTTGAGACCTTCGAAGAAGTTACAAATATTCATATAAGCTACTTTATAAGTTTATTGAGATAACTAATTATTATAAAAGTAGTCTTATACTAGACCCTTTAGTATAGTAGGGAAAGCTCTTATAAGTACCTCTTATAGAAGATCTATACGTTAATAGATATTAAGGAAAATAGTGAGTTTATAGTTAAAACTACTATTAGTTCTATCGTACTTCTACTCTTTAGTATAGATTCTAGTGACTTCCCCGATTAGCTTTCTAGCTAAGCTTAATTAAGCACTATTTAGAGGTGGTATAAGTAGTAGAAGTAGTAGTAGGAGTAGTAGCGGGAGTAGAGGGGTAGTAGGTTAATATTCTAGGGAGGTTAATAGAGGGGCTAATATAGAGGTTAATTAACGTTCTATAAGCCTTATTCTAGTAGTAGTAGTAGTAGAGGTTAAGGTTAATATAGTAGAGGTAGTAGTTAAGGGGTATATATGACAATTAGTTTAATACGTCGATTTCTTATAATACTATTCTCAAAGGATATATATAACGAAGTTATAGGGCTTACCTTAAGGTCTTAATAGTAGGAGATAATATCGTCTGTAGTCTATACGTGTTATTCTTCCTCCGTAATAGTATTAGCTAAGGACTATATAATAGTAAGTGACTTCTTATTAGGTTTAATATAAATACCTCTATATTAGAGGATAGTTTATAGTCGATATAGATCTCGTTATTCGAGTAGGTCGAACATATTAATATCAAAGTTAGTAAAGTCCTCCTTATATAGCTCTTAGAGGTTTTCATTAGTTAACTTTTCTACCTTATACTAGAATAGTCTAGTATTAAGGTAATCTAGGATATCGTCCTTATTAGAGGCTTCTAAGTTAATACCCTCCTTCTACTTCTCTATCTACTTATATCTATCCTATTAGTTCACTATCCCGAACCTCTAGGGCTAAGCCCTTCTTAGTATATATATGTGGTTCGTAGTAAGAGGGGTTTAGAGGTAATTCGTAAAGAGGTATTAGACTTATTAGTTATAGAGTCGAGGTTCGTAAATATTTCGACTATAATAAGAAATTTAGGGTATAAAATATCGAGGTTTCCGGAGGGGTTCTAAAGCTTAGAGGGGCTCAACTTTAGTAGTAAAATCGAAGTAGGAGCTAGGAAACTTATAGGGCTTTAGGGGTATATATTCCCGGAGAAGGGGCTATAGTAGTATATAAGTAGAAAGTTAGTTACTAAGAAGGTAGTCTTAGTACCGAACGAAGTTAGTCTTAAAGGATAGTAGAACTAGATAGTTTAGTTAAATAGTTAAATAACTAACCGCTTATTAATTAGTAAGAACTAGAGTCGTCTCTCTTTAGGCTACTAGATACTTTTTCGTAGAGTTAATAGTAATTCCCCCCTTTAATATAGAATTAGTCGATTTTACTATAAGCTACTAGATACTTCTTTAGTATAATCGATTTATCTCTAATCTATAAGTACTAACTAATTAGTATTAGTTCACTAGTAATACGTAGTACCGTTATATAGTCGTGGAATACTAATTATATAGGTTAGTGAAGTTATTTTATTCTATAAGTAGGGATTATAGTATCGAGGTTCTAATATATGATCCCTAAATACGCTAAGCCTAATTAGTACTAGTATATCCTATTTCCCGTATATCCTATATCCCATATCCCATGTCCTATATCTCATGTCCTATGTCCCATGTCTTATGTCCTATATGTAGGAAGCGAGGTCATGTGATATAAATCACATGACCTCTAGGAAACTATACTAATAATAAGTAATAAAATATATATATAAGTAATAAGATATACTAGATATTAGTACTAATTAAGTTTAGTATATTTAGGGATTATATCTTAGAACTTTAATATTATAATCTTTACTTATAGAATATAATAACTTTACTAACTAATATAACTAGTATCTTATAATATTATATAATAGTAATATATAATAGTATTATATAATAGTATTATATAATAGTATTATATATTACTAGTAAACTAATACTTATATTAAGCTCTAATTAATTATTTAAGTATTAGAAATTTAAGTATATTACTAGTACTAGTAAGAATTTCAAATAAAGTAATAAAGTAAATAGGAATTAGCTTATATTTAAAGAAACTTAATTAAATTTATATTCTAATTATATTAATATAATATTTTCTTTCTTTATTTCTAATCTAATTATTAGTTTGTATTTATATTATTAAGCTTTCTTTAAACGAGCTTTAGAAATAATATTTATATAAAAGCCTTTAATTATTATTATATTATAAAGAATTAAATCATATATATATATAATGTCTTAAGTCTATTATTAAAAAAATTAATTATATAAGTATTATATTTAATAATTAAAAGACTAGTTATATTTACTTTTATATAATTATTAATTTTCCTTATTATATAAAGTCTATTATAATTAATATTAATCTAATCTAATAAATAAGAATCTTTCTAGAGGTTGAAGGTAGCTTGTGCGTGGCCTGCCATGCACGCTGTATATCGAGGTATTCAAAGGTCAAAACCACGTGATCAAGATATGTACGTTCATATATTTGCAGATAGTCACGTGTAGCTACGCACGTGTAGATATGCACAGTCGATTTTTCCGGCTAGCCGAACTTGGCTAAACTGAAAAGTTTTGGCCCTAAAAGAGTGTCTGGGGCTTTTTTTAGTACCCTTCTTCTCTCAGCAAGCTAAGAAGTACGAAGGCATTAACGAGCCTACCACCCATAAGTCTGGGGATTATAGGGCCTTCCGCTTACAAATAACCACTGAAGGAATAATCGAAATTTTTGCGCAATGAAAAAAGTAATTAAAATAGATAGGAAAATTATTTTTTAGCTTCTCCTCTATAACATTTATCATGTTTCAAAGAAAAGGAATATGTAGTTATTTAGTAAATGTCATGTAAAGTGACCGACTTTGATTTCGCGAGGCCTGAAAACCTCGCTTAAATGCCCTGTAGTCCCCAGACTTATGGGTGGTAGGCTCGTAAGAGTTGGGAACTGAAGCCGATTTCGAACTTTACTGTATTTGATTTGCACGCACTATTCGGGTTGCGCACACCGGCTGGCTACCTCTAAAGACGATCCACCGAAGCTCCAACTCGGCCTAAGATTAGATCGGAGTTATCATGAATTACTACATTTATTTTGACTTTGCCCATTTGCTCTTGAACCGTGCAGCATGTACCAAGCCTCGAGTCATCACTGAAATTCGCACCAATGGAAATCATATTCAAATTGATCCTACGCGGTGTCTGCTGTTCTGAGCTTCCACTGTTGGTGCTTTGCCCAGCTTATCCTGGCACGGCCCGAGGCATCATTGCAGTACCGGCAATAGTCTGGACAGCGTCTGGGAGGGGGTGGGGGCGGGCGAGGAACTAGTGCAAATAAAACTTGACCCCATCCTTGGTGCATCTAAGCATACATATTGTGATTCGTAGCTGTGTATACATTAAGCCCTTGCATTGATCCTACTAATCTAGTTTAAACCATTTTCCCACGGCCTCCACATCCTGAAGAACCATAGTGGTCAAGTCATATTGTTGTTTCCAGCACTTCGAGACAATATCACTACAGGCATGAGAGTCCTCCGGAAACTGACCCTGCTCGAAACGATCCCGCACCTTATCAGTCCATCCCTCCTCTCCATCAACGATGTCAGGAAAGACGCAGTGGCCTGTTATGATAAAGTATATCGTGCATCCCAGCGCAAAAATGTCCGTCTTAACACTGGCTTCAAATGGATCGTCTCGAGGGCAGAAAAATCTGCACGGCTCAGTACTCCCGCCTTCTAAAATAACTTGCCCATCTTCTGAAAGATAGTTGCCTTGAAAGTCGGCAAGCTTTAGATGGAGATTTTCATCGAGCAAGATGTTGGAAGGCTGTATATCGCAGTGGATGACTCGCCTGGAGTGGACGTGAACGACTGCTAGAGTCAGCTCTCTGCACCAGATTTTTAGCCTGATGACGTGAGGGTGTTCGCCAACTATCGTGAGAATCTTGTATTCGATCTCGAGGCGGCTAGTATCACCTCCAGGTTAAAGAGCATACTTGAGGACTGTGGATTCGTCGACTACGCCAATCCAGGAGCTCGTGCCTGATGCGATTACTCGCTGCACTCCCAGTGGGCAGTATTGGTGGTATTCGACTGTCTCGATGTCCGATATAAGGAGAAGAATGTATTTGAGACAAGATCAAGGAATAATTAAAAGATCAATGGCGTTGTGGTTTGAGCTAACAAATGTTAGTGAAGAGTTAGTTGAATTGAGTTGATCAATTCTCGGGTGGCAACCAATACACCCACACTATGGTGTGGGTAAAGAGTTCCGGGAGACGCTTACATAAAAAACCCACACCACCCCCTGGTCCCCCCACCAAAACTCACTCCTACCAAAATGATCGCGTATCGTAATCACATTAACTCTAACTATAATTCTACTAGTAATTAATACACGTATAGCCAAACTATATTATAATTATAGATATTCGACTCTCGATATTAGTCTCTCTACTACGAGTACTACTTTCCCTAACTCCCCCCCTCCCGCTAGCCTAGTAGAGGCCCCTTCCCCTCCCGCCGGCCGAGTAGAGGCACCCTCTCTTCCTATATCTATACTACTACCCCTAGAGG
This sequence comes from Hyaloscypha sp. PMI_1271, assembly GCA_021399465.1. NCBI lineage: Eukaryota > Fungi > Ascomycota > Leotiomycetes > Helotiales > Hyaloscyphaceae > Hyaloscypha > Hyaloscypha sp. PMI_1271. The sequence continues at coordinate 76,276 of JAJTUS010000153.1, read as the reverse complement.
CTATATATAGCTCTAAAGAAGAGCTATATACTTTAATTCAAGCTTAGGTAGCGTAGTACTACTATATATTTTTAATTAGATAGTCTAAGAAGATTAATAATAGCCTTAGAATAAAGATATTCTATAATTATAATCGATATGAGCCTCTACTACTAGATAATTACCTATAGAAGTACTTATATAGCTATAAAAAACAGATAGTAACCCGAAAGACAAGCTACTAGTTCTTAGTAATAGCTATATAAATAGATATATAATAAGAGCTCTACTATAGGCCTAATACTAATTCCGGTATTTATAATTATCCTCTAAGTCAATTAACTACCTCTTACCTAGTATACTAGAAGCTTATATAGATAGAGATAAACTCGGCTAAATCTCTATATAATATAAGTAAGTCTAATATATTATATATTATAATTAAGAGAGCTAATATATCTATAAGAATTAAACTAGGCCAAGTAATTATATACCTCTATAAGATAACTATAACCCTACTTTAGCTATATATAATATATAACTTAAATACCTCCTTTAAGAGAGAGTAAAAGTATAGACTCTCTATAAATAATACCTTAATCTAATACCTTAAGGATAAGGAGATATACTTTAAAATTAATATTATAGTTAAGAATTAGACTCATTACCTCTTTATTACTTATCTAGAATTAATTTAACTTATATAAACTAATTAAGATATTATATTAGTTAATAATATATATAAAACTAATAAGTTTAATATACTACTCCTCTATATAATTAGTAAGTAGCTTAGTAGTTAATTTCTATACTTTTTAATAGAAAGAGGTTCGGACTTTCTAGAAACTTAAGCTTATACTAATATATATACTAATTTACTTTATAGGTATTATAGCTTAAGATTAATATTCTTAATTAGCTTTTACTTCCTTCTAGACGAAATAATATAAGGCTTTATATAGGTATTCTAGTGTTTTCAAGAGCTTAGAATTAACCCTATAGTTATAGTTATAGATTGAGATTAAGTACAAAAGAATATATTAGAAGAAGTATTTCCCTCTATACCTATATTACTCTATATTTAGTATATTAATTAATATATTCTTATTAAGTATAAGAATATAGTTAGAAATAATAATTAAGAGGTATTTGAGGCTATATATTATATAGTTATTTAAGCAAATACTATTAATTAGTTTAAAAACTATTAGCTTATATTTAAGACTTTATACTTAAATACAAAGATATAAGAATATATTTCTTACCTCTAAAATAAGTAGCTATAGGAGAGCTAAAGAGAGCGTCTTATAATAGCCTAGATAAATTAATACTTATACTTTAGTATACGAGTTACCTCTTAAGCTAAAGGTATATATACTTATCTTAAATACTATCTTAGAGGTAAGAAGAATAAAAGAGATCTATACTTATTATAGTTATATATTAAGGTAGTAGTAATTAACTAGATTACTATAGTTTTAACTCATATAATAATATAATATAACTATATATCCTTAGATATAGATAAGAAGCTATACCAGAGCTGTTTTGGGGTAGTTACTTAGTATATACTCCGGCTTATATAATAGTATCTCGAATCTATTTCTCTATTACTATAACCTTATATAAGTAGCTTTATATATATAATAGAGTTATTTTATATATATATATATAATATTAAGAGGGCTACTAGAGGCCTTATTCCCTTAGACTTCTATAAGTATTAGTACTAGGAGTATACGAGTGTTTTATAGCTACTCCTTAATCTACTATAGGTTAGTAGATAGTATATAGTAAACGTATAAGTGTCTCATATAAGCTATATTCTATCTAGAGGAAAAGAAGAGTAACCTATAAAGAAATTACTTATATACTTAGTATACTATATATAAGGCTATACGAGGAGTAGCTATAATTACCCCTTAAAACTCTAAGTATTAATTACTTCCTAAAGTCAAAGACTTCTTAATATTAAAGTAGTAGTAAGTTAACTACTATTACTTACTAGACCTATAATAATAGTCTTAATTATAGTATTAATTCCGGCTTTTATACCCCTTCTAACTATATATACACCTATTATATTACTTATAAAGTCGTAAATATTAATTAATATATAACTAAGTCTACTAATTATCTCCCTTATATAACTAGAACTTTAGCCTTAACTACTAACTATTTCTCTTATATAGCTATAACTTTAGCCTCAATTACTAAAGAAGTTATTATTAGATAAACTAGAGGTCCTAATATAAGCCTACTTAGCTAAAAAGGCTACTTAGTTAGCTTAGTACTCTACTATACGACTAATTAGATATTGTAAGGCACAGAAATAGAAAATACTATAACTAAAGATCTTAAAAGAGTAACTATTTTATATACCTAAAGAACGACGTAATCTTATAAGTACTATTATAGCTAAGAAAGCTAATTAATTAAATAAGGAGATTATAGTATAGCTAGATAATAAGGATAAGTGAGAAGAGGAAGAGTTTAATACTCTTTAAGACGAGTTTAATACTAATAATTAGAGGTATACTAAGAATATACGAGGGGAGTTATAAAAGAGACTTAAGAGGGAGTATACTAGAGATACTAAGTAATATATACTATAGCTATATATATAAAGTTACTAAAAGCTTCAAGTTTGATATCGGACTAGTATAGTCACGTGACTTTATAGAATCGGCTAGCCGTAAAAATGCCCTAGGGCCCGAGACTCACGAAGAGTCTTAAGGGATACCCGGGGTATCTAGACTATTACTAGTACCTAGTACTCTTCTTTAAGGTAGAGTATAATATATTCTATAATAAGTAACTTATTATAGATTACTTAACTCGAAGTTAAGTAAGAATCTAAGGGCTAAGCTCGTGATTTAAGACCTATTAAGGTTATTAAAATTCGCCGGCTAGTACTATAGATTAGGAAACCTAAAATCTATTTAGGGGGACTTATATAGTATATCTCTTTATTTATTCTAATATTTATATACGATTCCCGAGAGCTTAACTATTACCTAGAAAGCCCCTAAAGGAAATAAGGAGTAAGAAAGCTAGACTAATACCTTTGAGATTAAGGCCTTAATAAGCCTAAAAAGCTTACTAATTCTTCTAAAGACACCTAAGCTCTAGGGATCTCCTTAGTAATAAAGCTGAGTTAAAGCCTAGGACAGAAATTTTGAAGTAAGAGTTTATATAGTACTACTCATATAACTCGAGTTAATAACTACTAATTTCAAGCTAACGACTACTAATTTTAAGCTAACGACTACTAATAGTAAGTACTAATTTTAGTTATATAACGCCACTTATATAACTATATAACTAATAAGTTCCTTAGCTATTAACTAAGACTTATTAATTAGTAAGACGAGATTATAAAGTAGATACCCCTCTCTAGACTACCTTATAAAGTATTAGGCCTTAGAGTACTTATCGAATATAATAAGTCTCCTAAGTTTAGTATAAGAGAAGAGAGTATTAGTACTATAGTCTAGCCTAAAGGCGCCTATTATCCTTTTATACCTAATTTAATAAGAATTAGGAGTACTTATACTTTAACTCTAGGGATAATTAGGACATTTATATAGACTTAGGTTAGCGGTTTTCTCTATAGAGAGAGAATATACTAGCTCACTTATACTATAATTCAATTTATAAGAAGACTCGTAATAACTACTATAAAGAGTATAGAAGTACCCGAGGTAGATACTATTTAAGTCCTAACCTAAAATAATAAAAGAGAAGTAAAGTATATAAAATAAAGTATATAAAGTAAAAGTAAAATAAAACACCCAGGTATTAAATAAATAGAAAGCTTAACTATAGGTTATAAGAACTAGTACTAACTAGGTATATATACGAGGAAAGTAAGTCGAAGTCGGAGGTGAGGTAAGGAGAGGGGAAGAGAACTAAAGACTAAGTTAATATATATTCTAAATTAATAACAAATAGGGGTACTTAGTAATAGCCCGAAGGCTTATAAGTATTAGAAAGGGAAGAGGAGTTATTGAAATTAGAGAAAGGAGAGCTATTTCTTATAAGAATAAGTTTGTAGATATTCTAAACTAATAAAGAGCGAGGGTACTTAGTAATAGCCTAAAGGTATATGAAGTTATAAGTATTATAGAAGGGGAGGAGGAGTTATTAAAATCTAAGGGAGAAGAGCTATTTCCTATAAGAAGAAGTTAGTATATATTCCAAATAAATAAAGAACGAGGGTACTCTAAAGGCTTACGAGGATGTGAGGGTAAAGGAGAGGATCTATTAAAAGATATATCCACTTATAATATTTAGCTTTCTAAGGAGTAAGTAAGTTAAAGACTTATAGTATAAGAGGGAAGTAGAGTATTCCGGGTAAAAGTGAACTAAGAGTAGTAGTTAGGTACTAGCTCTCCCTCCTCCTCTTCCTCCGAATACCTCTTCTTCTAAACCCCTCCTCTTTCGACTCCCTCTTCCTTTGAACTTGAATTTAAAGAGGAAGAGCTTAAAGGAGGAAGGGCTTAAAGGAGGAAGGGCTTAAAGGAGGAGGTATTCGGAGGAAGAGGAGGGGGTTAAAAGAGGAGATTTTCGAAGGAGGAAGAAGAAGAGGAAGAGAAGGTTAGAGGGTAGTTAGATACTAGCTCTTAGTATTAATAGTAATAGCGAAGTTGAAAAAATATAAAGGAAAGATAAAGGTTTTAGAGTAAAGATAGAATAGAGTTATACTTTTATAGAAAATAGAAAGAGCTAATATAGGGTAATTATATTATTATAGATTTCTATATTTACTTTTATTATTTATTAAGGATATATATCCCTTAAGAGAAAGTATTACTTCATATTCCTAGGAAATTATAATATAAGAATAATATATTTAAAAAAAACTAATTCTAATATACTTAAATACACTAAAATAAGGTAATTCTTTCTGTTTTAAAAGTAAAATTATAGTATTACTAGATATAGAGTTATTTTAGTTTATAGACTATATTATATATAGAAATTCGAGGATATTAAAACTAACTCGAATCGCTTATAGATTAGCTATAGCTAATAGCTAGTAATATAACGAGGTAGCGTTATACCTTACTTAATTAGGTTAATAATTAACCCCTCTACTATAAGGGATATATATACCTATAATATAATTATTAAGTATCTAATTTATATCATTTTTCAAGCTATACTAATTGAAGTTCATAGTCTTAAAGCTAAGCTAAGGAGGCTTATATAGCTAATTAAGAGTCTATCTTATATAAATATAGCGGGGTATATAATATAAAGCGCTATAAGTACTTTAAGGAAGTCTATTAATTACTACGAATTAATAAACTAAAACTATAAGATTCTAATAAGTCTAGTACTATAGTATGAACTTAATTTAAAGGGTAATCCTACTAAAAAGGGAAAGACAAAGAGGTAAAGGCTAAATATAACTAGAAATATAGTAAAGAAGTAACTAGATTAGAAATAATTTACTTCTTAACTAACGTGTGCTATATACGAATAGTAATATATATTTCCTACTAGTATATCCTATTATCCCGACTCATATAGTTATATAACTACTTTCATATAACTTTATTATTAGCTTAAGAGTATTTCTAGATATTTAAGGAGAGGGTACTAGGGAATAAGCTAGAATATATCCTTTAGTTACTTCCCTTTACTTATATAACTTATATTAAAAATCTACTTAAGACTCTAGAAGTAGATTAGCTAACTATATAGGTTGAGTATAGTTTAGCTATTAGTATACTTAAGCTTTACGAGTTAGTATAGCTAAGAATATTTATACCTATAATACTTAATTTTTTTTAATATCTAAATACACCTAATTTAGGGTTACCTAGCCCTAATACTCTAATTTTCAAGGTATTATTTATTATAAAGTAATTCAGGTTTAAATAGTTATATTAAATATATATCTTTATACCTTAAAAGTAAATATAAAGATATAGTTATACTAGCTATAATCTTAACCTAAACTATAACTTCCTTTAAATATAACTTTAATTCTAATATATAACACTACTATTACCTAAAGCTCTCTTCTATTAAAGATATATTAAATATAGCTTTAGGTAATAGCTTTAATAGAGATAAAGGTAATAGAAAAGGCGATAAAGGCACGAATAAGCGGAAGGATAATATCTATAATATACCCTCTAATAACCTAGACTTAGTCTATAATATTCTCTCTCGTTAATATATTTAACTAATAAACTCCTCTACTCCTCTACCCCCTCCTCATATATATCCTCTTCCTCTTACTACTCCTCTATAATAATACTTCGATCTCCTTATACTACTTAATAATACTACTAATATAGTAAAGCGAATTAATAATAAGGCTAAAGTTAGAGAGATTAAACTATATTAGGGTAAGGAGCTAAAGGGATTAGAGAAAGGTAAAGCGAATTTAGAGGCAAGCTTAGTATATACTCGTAGTATAGAACTTTTATAAGCTTATACTACTTATAGTAATAAGAAGAGACTAAGGGGCCCTTTCTAATACTATATAGTTATAAAAGATAAATTCGATAATACTTATATAAACTATAGATATAATAACAATAATAAAGTCTATACTTTCTAGTAACTTAATACTAATCTTACTAAGTCTAGAAAGCCTCGCTCTATATCTATAAAACCCTTTATACTAAAGCCTTAACTACTTATAAGATATAGAAAGAGAGTATAAAAATAGATTTATAATTAGAAGGTAAAGAATAAGGGTAAGGGAGAGGAGGTAATAGTAGAGGAGGAGAGTAAGGATACTAAAGGAGGAGCAGAGGATAAGGGAAATATAGATATTTCGAGTAATATTAGAGGTAATAGAGAGGATATAGATAGTGAGCGAGATATACCTCGTAATCTATAGGACTTACCTTATAGGTCATATAAGCTAAGGGAGAGTTAATTATATTTGAGAATAGGGGATATATATAGTATCTTAATAGAGATTTAATAGTAGGGTTAAATATAAATACCTAGTACTAGTATTAATCGCGAAAAGCTTCTATTTAGCTACCTCTCTATAAGTTTTATATAAATATAAGTATGATTTTAAAGAAACCTTAGTAGTACTAAAACGTCTAAAGGCTATTAACTCCTAGGCTTCTTTTCTTACTTTTGACTTTCTCGGTAATAATTTAATATTTAGTGTAGTCACGTGACTATACGGGTTAGGCTCTACTATAAGTTATAGCTACTAGTATCTCTATAAATATCTAAAATCTATAATATATTCCTTATTATAGTATACTTAAGTTTAAATATACTTATATATAAATAGCTTCTCTTTAATAACTATACTATAAACTATATAAGTTTCGTGGTTTTAGTATTTTAGTAAAGGGTTAGCCTATAGATACTTCTAGTATATAGCTCACTAGGTTATAGCGCCCACGCTACTAAGCTATAGTACGTATATCACTAAATTATAGTATATATTACTAAGTTATAGCGCTTATACTTTAAGCTTTTATACCCCCTTAATAAGAGGAGGAAGTAAAGAGGCGCTAGTATAAGTAATAGAAAGGCTAATATAGATAATGAAATATCTATAATTATAATTACTAATAGAATTATAATAAGAGTTAATACGATTACGATACGCGATTAGTTTAGGGGTAGGAGTGAGTTTTAGTAGGGGGACCAGGGGGTGGTGTGGGTTTTTTATGTAAGCGTCTCCCGGAACTCTTTACCCACACCATAGTGTGGGTGTATTGGAAGCCTTCTCGGGTCCAGCCGCTTAGTCAGCAGATAGAAGGGTTCACGGGCCAACCGCCCACTTTACAGGGGTAGGAACACTAGTGCTGTAAAGGCCACGCCCATATCTCTTCGATATTTCTCCCCTCCCCTCCTCCTCCACATCAGAAAGCATGTATGAACGCCTTTGCGTACGCATGCCAATATGTCCTCAGCATCCTCGAGCTGTGTATGCCTTGGCCTGCAATGACTCCAGCGCTACAAACCACCAGAAAAGGTCGCCGAATAGCCCTGTGGAGCTCGAGCCAATAGCCAGGCCTCGATGAGCAATGTTTCTATAGCAGTAGTTGAAGGCGCTCGCGATCTGCTCTACTGAACTTGCTAGCCTGCCTTGTCGGCACGCTTCTCGACCTTCATTATGTCCATCGTTAGTAGACCGTGGCGAGAAAATCGTGGCAGCGACCTGGTTATAGAGATTAGTCGTAGACCACAGAATATTGTCGATTATGAGCTCCGGAATGTCCTCTTCCAGTTTGGCAAGAGGTCTCGCGACGATGAGAAAACAAGCGAGTCGAGATATTTTTGGGGCCGGGTAACCCAGGCATAAGTTCGCTTCGCTCCAGTCAGGTACGGAGGTATTTCGTACCTTCGCCTCCTATTCCCTGAAATCCTACGTCATCAAGCTCTCGGTCACATGATTTCGTTAAGGGGGGATCTTTCGTTAACCTTTGTATCGAGCTTTAGTAAGCAAGGATCCGCTTTTGTAATTTGCTGTTTGATTACGTATCGCCTTTTGTACGATTCACGAATAGAAGTTTTGTGGAACTAATCATATTCCTAGAATACTGTAATTCCACTTCATTCTACGATATAGGGTACGTAATGTATCTGGTCTCGAAGAGAGTATCTCATCCTCAAAACCAGGATCCCTTTGGCCTCCGTACAAGTATTCGCTGTTGGCTCCTATCTAGCTAATTGGAAGCCAGGATAAACTTATAATGAATAGCAATATCGCAAAACGATGTATGAGGATAGTCCTTCGATAGAGGTCAACATAATTTCTCCCATAATACGGTGCGCCTAGGTAAATGGAAAGAGGACTTTATTTCTGTTATAGCAATGAGAAGGGCCGCCTGATAGTGTGCTCGCAGACAAGCGCAAGGGAGAAATCCAGTGATCTTGGCTGCCTGACAAAGTCTCTTTTGCCGATATTAACGAGCTTCACTGCCTCTCGAATACACGTTTCTCCTGGTATCTCCAAGTCCTCCCACATTAATAATACCTCGTGCGCATTCTTGGAACTTTGCCATTTCATAGCCGGGGGCTGCTTCTATAGCGCGAACGAATTGCCGTGCTCCGCCATATCAGTCGTCACTAAGTATATTAAAGGATGCCACGGAAGTTGGTAGGTCGCTTAGATCGTTAATACGGTGGCTTGTAGGTGGGATAGTACTAGGAGACTTTGAGAGAATGCCCCTAGGGTTGGCCGGATCGTCAAGTTCCATAGCTGACCCATTATCGACTTGAGGTTTGAGGTGGATTCGTAAAACACTATACTTATATAAGAAGTAAGGGAGGTATAAAGAATAAAAGAAAAGTAATATTCAACTTAATTTTATCTCTTTTATTAATCCGTATGCCTAATTGACCCTATGGAATTACTTACTAACGAAATGCCACCTCCTACAAGTGGGACAATTCCAGTTACTGCTCCTGCAATAGTCATTCCTACTCCTATCAGCAAGCCAAACCCTTCTATCGCTAGTTCAAGTTTCCCAAGGCTAGTCTCCTCTCCCCGCAAGACCACCTCGCTCTGTTTCAAACGCTTCTCTATTTCTCGAGCCTCAGACTGAGCCAAGAACTCCTTATAAACTCTCCTCACACGTTCACGCTCTTCGATAGCAGAATGCAAGTCACCTTCTTCGCCTTGCGTTTCCAGGTACTCAATTTGGTCATCAAGTTCTCTCAAGCGCGACTCATTATACTCCAACACTGTTTCAAAAACTCCGTCAACTTTAGATGTATTGCGACTGGAGGGTGCCTTTTCGAGTTCATTTGTCTGGAGTTTCTTGGTGTCTTCGATTTGCTGTCTGACAAGTTGCAGCAACTGTTCACACTCTTGAAGTTTCTCCTTCGATAGAGTGTAGAAATCAGCTTGAAGCAGTCCTTGAGATCTTTTTGCCTCGGAGATTATTCTCTCAAAATCCTCTTTCATTGCAGCCAACTCCAGATCATGCTGCTCTTGCCGACATGCCAATGCCTCCCGAAACCTTTTCTCAAGTATGTCCTTTTTTCGTTGAAACTTCAGTGTGAGCACATCAATAGTGTTGTTCTCGTGCATCGTTTGTCCAGCCTTTGTCTGACTGAGTTTTAATTTTGAATCAACCATCTCTCTTTGAATGAGAAGTGAAACTGTTCCACTCTTCGATTGAAGTGAAGTCAGGTAGTCCACCATAGCCAACGCCAGGTCTCGAGATCCATCCCATCGCATAACTTTACTTCCACCTCGACACATCGCTCCCCAAAAATACTCTGTGTCTTTCAACTCGGCTTCATGCTGTATAGCAATTTCATAGGCGGGAGGGTCACTTGCGAGATCTTGCCACATCGTGGAAGCGAGAACCACGCGTGGGTAACCGTCGTCACCAGCTATGTCTTGGATGACTTTCATGATCTTCTTGCACGAACCGCTGACCTTATTGTCTGTTATTCGGTGCAGATAAATGATTCCGGTCAATTTCAAGCCTCGGTGATAAGTTTGAGTCAACATAAAAGCAATGTTTCGCAGAACTTCCGAGTCGCTAATTACCATGCCGTTGAAGCCAGGGGTGTCAATTAGCATGACCCGGTTCCCTAATCGTCCTCGAAAACTATGTGTTATGGGCGTAATAGTTTCTAGGTACCTGAAGTTGAGAATTTTTTCTCTAGATTTATGCAAATGCCTTACCAGTCTTTAATCCGTGGCCAATACCGACGTCTTTTCCAACGGCTGTTGAGATGAATGTAGACTTTCCAGTTCCAGTAGCTCCCATCACGGCAACGAAGATATCGCCAACGCTGATTATACTGAGCGAAGTTAGTTTATTTTCTCTTTAAACGATTAGTTTACAGATGCTAGGCGACTACATACGGTGGTGGAGAGCTGTTATCCATTGTTTTTTGATCCAATGTACTGCTCTTTGGCTTTTGGAACAATACAAGAGAGATTGATGGTTGATGAAGAAATTAAAACCCATTGTCTCCGAGCATTTGGCCAAGCTTTTTTGGACACTGACTTAATCAGACCACAACCATGCAACACGGCACCTTTTAGTCAGTCACGCCATCTATTCGACACCACAACCACCATTCCCGTGAACGCCTGTATACCTTTTGGAACATATTCCACTTAAAAGGTGAACCCTTGCATACATTACCTTTTTTTTTGGAATCCGCCAAGTCAAAAGAAAAATATTGGGCGGAGTGGCTCCATCGGTGGTGTCGACAGGTGATCAAGCTGTTCGCTGGCGCTATATGAGTGGTATTGGAGCATCTCCCACCAGGGAGAGATACAAATGCCCTGAACCCAGTCCCCAAAGGTGAAGATTCGAACCAAATACTAATGGCTTTTGCAACCCTACGCAGTGGTAAGTCCCTCCAGCACCTGAAGCATTTGCCTGTTGTGAAGGGAGCTGAGATATCATGTGAATTACAGCAGCCGTCATCGGTCTTCCCGGTGTGGAAAAGAATCAGCTTGTTGATGAATCCTTTTTCCGCGGCGGGTTTGAGTCCCAACCTAGTGACCTCTTCATTGGTATCATGGGTGTAACGGGTGCTGGGAAAAGCACTTTCATCCAATTGCTAAGCGACTCCGATGATATTAAAATCGGCCACGGCCTTGAATCTTGTGAGTTTTATCCTCTGTGAACTCACAACTCGGTAGTTTCCTGACTTTGTATCGGCTGTAGGTACCCAAGAGGTGACTCCTTACCTCTACCGATATAGCGATGATATAAATGTGTACTTGATTGACACACCAGGCTTCGACGATACCAATCGCTCCGACGTAGACGTATTGATGGAAATCACAAGTTGGTTGAGCGAGTCCTTCCAGAAAGACGTGAAACTTAGCGGCATGTTGTATTTCCATCGCATCACAGATCCACGAATGCAAGGTTCGACACGAAAAAACTTGAATATGTTTCAGGCGCTCTGCGGAATCGGTCAGTTTCGAAGCGTTATCCTGGTCACAACCATGTGGGAAAACGTGAAGATGGATCAAGGTGAAGCGCGAGAGGCCGAATTAAAGGAAAATGATGAGTACTGGGGGAAAATGCGAAAGGAGGGATCTCTGGTGAAGCGGCATCAGAACACCTATGCTTCGGCAAAGGGAATTGTCGAACTGGTCGTAAGAAATGCGACCATGGTTGAGCTTGATATTCAAAAAGAGCTTGTCACACAGAAGAAGGAGCTTCACGACACAACTGCTGGTAAGACGCTCGAAGCTGAAAAGGTCCAAGAACGCGAACAATGGGAAAAGAAAGAGGCAAAGAGCAGGGCAAAATACAAGGATGCGCTCCGGCAGCAGAAAGCCGACCTTGCAGAGGTGATGAGGAAGCAGAAGGAGGAGGCTAGACAAGAAGTTGCGAAGCGAAACGAAGATCTCGAAAGACTAAAAGTGAGGGTGAAAGCTGCGGATATCAGAGCTCAAAATGAGCGCAGGAAACGGGAGATTCAAGAGCGAGAGCAAGAGAGGCTTAGAAAGCAGAACGAGGCGCTTCAAAAATCTGTTGGACTGAGGATAAGGTCGCACCCAGGCCCGAATCGAATTCAGGAGTGTCGTTCAGTCACACTTATTAGTGATTCGTATTTCTTCTGCGGCCCCAGTGAAATTGAAAGGTGCGCCTTTGAAATCATTTTTCGAGAATATGGGCGCTGATATCTACATATAGTAAATTGCCGGTAAATGTAGTTGGTCGTCTAAGCCAGCTTGGTTTTGATGAAATCGATCCACAATCGAGGTAAAGATTACCCATACTAATATGCATAGCCAGATCTTTCTGCTAACGACTTGTGAGCAAACCATGGCTCATCACACGGAAGTTCAAGTCTGTGCTGCGACTCCCTCTTGGCGTTGGAGTAAGGACTGTTGCCCTTGGATGCTCTGACTCGTTCTATGTCCATTTTCATAAGAAAAGCCATTGCAAGGATAGTAAGTGTTTTGTCAGTGTTTTATTTCACAGACCCAAGAAATACGTGAAGTTACTGACAAAAGCTTACGCAAACAGTGACCTTTCTTCCAGATTATCCCGGCCTAGTTGAGGTGCTTGCAAAGTACAGACAAGACGAGGGAGGCACGAGCTTTGGATGCCCTAGATATCTCTCTCTTGGTGTGAACGGACACTACTTTATCAGGTCTCAAGCTCACAGTGCCTGGGACCTTCCTAAGGATCTTTTGGAACAGTCATGGTGGAAACCTAGCAAAATTAAGGCTGTATAGCTGGGCATGAACGACGCATGGGTGGTCGAACTCAAGGATGGCGCCACGAGACAAGACCTCAAGGGACATTATACCAGCAACAGCAACTTATTAGAACAAAAAATCAAGACCGGCTTTGGAAGTAAGCGGGCGGGACACAGAATTGAGGTACTTTCAATTATTTACCTTCGGATCTTTGGAACCCGCTGACTATATTTCAGGCAATGGCTCTCGATCTCACTAACCGCGAGTCATATATCGCTATCTGGGGAGATGGCAGTGTTTTATGCAATGCAGCTGGTGGATTTGATCAGTTTAAATTTGAAGAGTTTGCGACTAAGAACTTTGGCTCTTCTTTTTAGTAAGTTATAGGAGGACTCTTCCAGTCAACAGCTTTCCTTTAAGTCAAATTAGAAGCGAGTTGTTCTCAAATTTCACAAATTTTCCGTTTTACATGAAGTGTGAAAGTCTTTAATTATACAGTAGTAGTGGCTATTAGAGAGGTTTACTTTACAAGGTGGGTCAAGACCGATAAGTTGAGGATTAAGGACAGATCCGGTAGGAGTAATACACTCGAGGGTTATAGCTGCGTCGGTATGGCGTCAGTGTGTATTTATGGAAAATTAAGGACGAAGACTTTGCTTCAAGCTATAGAAAATAAATGATAGTGCGTCCTTAATAGAATTCCGTATGGCATTTCTCCTTCTATAGAGCCGCAAATTATAACTAATGTCACGAGTTGATCGCTTGCCTAGCTATGCCCAGCCTAGCGTCAGGGTTAGACCCGATTCGGACGTGCAATCTTACAGGTACGGAAAAGGGGTTCTTAGGACGTTTTCCTTCTCTTCTTTTTTTCTCTCTTTATCTTTAGATTCTCCTTAGTGACTAGCCTATACGATTACTCCGACTAGTCTTTAAAAGTGCTCCTTTACGCCTCTTCTTTGCTCGTGAGCTCGTGCGCCGTTAAAACTAAGATCTTTATAGGCCTCATAAGAAAAGGCAAAACCCGGTGAGACAAGCCAAGAACTAGATTGCATTGCTTACTACGTGGCAAAGCTGAGATTATTCTAGAATATTAAATACTGCTAACTAGCTATCGTCTAGAATATGGTGACGACACTAACTAAGCGCAATACGTAAAACGCTGAACCGTGATTTCAAAGACAAATATCTTAAATAATTAGATTTATAACCAAGCGAAAGTTCTAGTATATTATATGTAGATATATAATGAAGTAATAGCAAAAAGGTGGTGGGTGGGGCGTGGGTTCGCAATAGGTCTATCTCTAGAGCAACACAAAGGGGATATTTAAGAATTTCTGTTTTTGTCGAATTGTTTCCATACGTAAGTTCTGCAAACCATAGGAATAAACCATAGGGAAGCCCTCTATTGCGTCAACGTAGGCGACTTTGTTAGCGACGGACCAAACTATATCCTCTTCAAAGCTCCTCTCTAAACAGATCGGATAAAGGGATGCCGCTATGGCGTGGACGACGACCGCAGGCAGGGCCGACTGACGGCTGAGCGCCTTAACCGTACCCCCGCTCACACTCTCGTCTGGATCCTCAAGCTGTGCCGCTATAGCGTTAATGGTTTCCTCTAGTAGAGCTGCGTCTGGACGGAAGAACATGCCCAGGGCTGCGAGTCTTATACTCTTAGGGGTGTTACTTGTCAGCCAGAGAGTTGTCAGCTCTATGATCCTTAACGGAAGTTTTGGTCGATTCTGTAACGATTCTGGAACTTTAATTTTTACTTCCTCCAAACCCATTGGTAAGGCTTTGTCTAGCACGTTGCCTGGAAGTTCTATTTCGCGTACTAATCGTGACCATTTTTTCTAAATTTGCATTCAAACAAGACCCATCGGGATAATTGCTCTTCCAGGGCTGCTCAACGAGTAAAATCTCTCGCTTCTCCTTCGACGGTACAATTTCGCTCAGGCAGTGTATAATCAGCCGTTGATACGTAGTACCGACAGGTTAGTGTGCGCCATGAGGGCCCCGACCAAACCGGGCCATGGTCTGGTCTGGGTCGAACTTTTGAACCTAGACTATAGTCTGGTTCCAAGTCCTCGAACCGACAGTGGCAGTCCTCCTCCCGACTCCCACTCCACGGCCGCCAGCTCCTATCCCATCTCTCTTATCTCCCTATATCTTAATTGACCTGGAGTAATTAATCGAGATCTAGGGTTTATACAAAGCACGAGTTAAGTTTTAACGAAAGAAGAAAGGGGGGTTTTAGGCGAACCGCGAGCAGCGTGTTTTTCGGTGAGAAGACAGCACGGGCCAATGAGAACGACGGAAACTGTCTTCTCACCGAAAAGGCTAGGCGCTATGTACTTGATTGAGTTGAGACTTAAAGTACTATTCTTTGAACTAAGACTACAAGTATTAACTTGCTCGCTCAATTCCTCGTTGCTTAATTCCTCGTCTAAATCCTCGTTTACTTGTGAGTTTAAGAGCTTATTAATTTGAGTTCTATATAACTTAATATTAAAAAGAGCTTTCTTCTTCTTTAAGCTTTTACTTATAGACTTTAAATAATTGTCTTCTCTTAATTTTATTTCTCCGAGCTTTCGTAGTTCTTTTATAACCTTAGTTATATTAGAATTTAACTTAAAGTAAAGAGAATTAAAGTTAAAAGCTTAAAAGAAGTATAAAATAAATATATTAAAAAATACAAAGTACTTTATACGTAATGCGCTATTTAATAAACGCTAAAAAGGCTTATTACGAGTCTTATTAGTCTTAAAACTATTAAGGATATTGAGATAACTCTTATTTAAGAATATAGTCTTTTTTAAACTTAAATAAAGTAATTCCTTAATATTTATTATTAGAACTTTTAATATTAACTTATCTTCCTTTAATAGAATATATAACTTAATTAAATCTTATATATTATACTTATTAATATATTTAATATAACGAGTCTTAATTTGAAATAAAGTAAGCTTTTTACTTTTATTTAAATTAAAGCTACTTAGCTTACTTAAATATAATTCCTCCTTTTAATTAAAGGAAGAAAAGAAGGCCCTTTTAGCTTCTTTTAAGGGGTTAAAGGTACGATTATTAATTATATCCTCGGCCTCTAATAGAGACGGGCAAGGTAAAGTAAACTTAAGAGAGTTAAAATCGACTTTGACTTCTTTTTCTTTTAATTTAATTTTTAAAAAAAACGCGATAATTTTAATTATTACCCCTTTATAATTATATAATACGGGTTTATTTTAAAGCTATTATGCTTTAAAGCTTTATAACGTCGAATATTTATTATAATTTAAAAATAGAATTATATATTAAGTATTTAAATAAAGACTTAAGGTTTAATTCTTTAAAAGTAAAAAAGGAATCTTCTTCTTCTTGAAATTAATATATTAAGTTTAAGCTATTAAGAATAGATTCGATTTCTAAGCTTAAAAGCTAATAATTAAATTAATAGCTTTTTTAACTTTAACTTCTCTTTTATAATTAAAAAGGTACTTAAGAATATAAGTATTTAAATAATTATAAGAGACGGTATATTTATAAGTAAAATAAAGTAAAAGCTTAAAATTAAAGTAATAAATAAAAGAACTTACATTAGCTTTATTAAATAATTATAAGAGACGGTATATTTATAAGTAAAATAAAGTAAAAGCTTAAAATTAAAGTAATAAATAAAAGAACTTAAATTAGCTTTATTAAATAATAAATAATAAGACTCAAAACTCGTATATATTATAAAATCTAAAGACTTGCGAGAATAACGCCTCGAAACTGCTTATCAGGAGACCCTTGGCCATGACTTTGAAATGACAAAACATATTTCCGTCCGCCAATAGGCACCGCTCGGTCTTGTTACCTTCCGCGAAAAGGGGTCATTCGAATTCGACTTGCCCGAGATTTTATTCGACATGGACTACCCCGGACACTATATGCGGCGAATCACATCCGTGTGTGTGACAGTGCCTTGCGTCGTCGGTCCCTATTCCAGTGTCAATTGTACACTCTGACTACTACAGCACATGATTCGCACAAAACCAAGCCTTACGCCAGATTATTTGCCGTCTACAGATGGTGACGATGAACGCTTCAGCGTGCTCAATGTCCCAATTACCTCAGTGGCACTTTCCTCAGCACAGAATGACTCTGGCCGCCACGAACTCTCTATGACGGACCGCTATAATCCCTTTGAAGGCGCGGGCGTCATCAGCAGATGGCGTTTCGAACTACCAGAGTCATTCAGATCCTTCGACTACTCAACCATTGCAGACGTGATTCTGACACTGCGATACACGGCACTCGATGGCGGCGACAAGCTCAAGGCAGCCGCGGCACGCGCTGTATCGGACAACATCAAAAGCATCGAAGACGCACAGAAGGACACTGGCCTCTTCACACTCTTCGATCTCAAGGCGGAATTTGCTTCTGAATGGAACTCGGCTTTTCGTCCAGGAAGCACCGTAGCGCAGATGCGCTTGAATAACTTGTCCGATCGACTGCCAGTCTTCACGAAGAGGACCAAGCCGGAGCGTATTACCACGCTGAATATTCTTCTCGTAGGTCGCGGGGAGACGCTAGATAATAGAGATGTAGGGATTGTGGTTGGGGAGCAGACGGTGGATTTCAAGCCGCATGATGGGATTGGGGATGGTTTGCTGGTGGTGACTAGTGGATATAGGCAGGTGCCTGTGACGGATTGGGTGTTGAATATAAAGGGGCCATCAATGGGGGTGGAAAGACTGTGGGTCGTGGTAAGGTATGCATTGACATGATAGGAGATCGATTTCTGGCAAGCCCAAATTGGTAAAAGTGATTATGCCTTTGCAGTCGAATCTTATGGACGCTCTAGGCTTGACTATCCCAATGCAGTTTTCTGATTTCTTCTAAGGCTGCAAAGATCCAAACCTGTTGTTTGATGTGGGATTCTTTGTAGGATGCATGGCGTTTCAGAGTTAGTTAGAGAGCCAGCTCGAGGAACATTTGGATGCTGTTCGAAGTGAGCTAGCGAGTAGTTGCAATAGAGGGAAGCCTCCTTTCAGTAATTGAGCTTTACCATTTCCTGAGCAAAGGCCCCTGTGTAGTACAATGAAATCACGCTCGTGGCTTGTCTACCACGTCAATCGAAATTGTATACAAGAAATGTTCTATTCAAGCTTGACCAAACGACTCCAAAGAGAAAACAACCCTTGTCGTAATGCTCATTGACTTGTTCGAAATTCCACGATTATTAACATTACTAGTAGTAAGAACGCAAAGGAAAGGCAAAATAAACAGCCTATCACCCCTAGATATCAGACTTTAAGAGGGTACTCCGTCGCAACCGCAAACTTAGCCTCGGCCTCCTTATCAGCCTGGTGGTCCTTCAGCAACTTGATAGACACCACCCCAGCCTCAACCTTGATCTCCATGCTCTCGTACTTGAAATGAGAGGGGAAAGTGAATGACCTCTCAAAACGACCGACATGCCTCTCCTTCAACTTCCAGGTCGTACCTTTCTCGCCTTCCTTGGGTACTGCTCCAGCTGCCTTGGCGGCTTCTTCGTTGGCTGATTCTCAATTAGTAGCTGTTTAATTGACTTCGGGGTTTTCAGGAGGCTTGCCATGTTGCTCAGGAATCTTAGCCTTCTCCGACCCTTCTTTCGCCTTCACCGCTCCTCGGACGATTAAGGTGATACTACCGATCATTTCCGTAAATATTTCGCCGGTTGCGGAAACGCCTGGGACATCGCCGTCGAGATAAAATGCATTCTCGTCTTCCCGGACATCAAATTTGGGAACCAAGACGCCTTTGTGAGACGGCTGCTTGTCAAGACCGTAATAAGGGTCTTCAACGTGCTGGTGTAGGGTATGGATGCTTGTGTGGTGCTTTCCCATGTTCACATGGTGTGGATGAAGGATGCAATTGAGTGCTGCCATTGCGACTGCTGATGGGCTTTGTTTGCGACGGGTTTTGGTCTTGATATTTGATTGAGCTTTCGAATCTGTTATTCCCTTTAGAGTTCGCATGGACTGGGATCCTTGGTCAAGTATTTGTAGGCACCTGGTGGTGATACTGGGGAATTTGGGCTGAGTGTCGTGACCTGTCGGCTGACGAAAAGGTGGTGTGATGTTGGATGTTCTCGAAAGGAAAAAGAAAGTTCACTCACGTTATACACATGTTGTGCAAAAAGTCCAAAAAGTGAATTGAATGAGACAATTCTGCCACGGGTACGCTCTTTCCAGTGGTTGGTCAACCTATGGGGTGCTTTGCCAAGCTCAAGGTTCATGCCGTGGTGAGCTGATTTTGCGGGGTGAAGCGCTCCACCTCCAACATTCTTACCAAACCCTGTACTGTAATATTTTCGAGTCAGCGGACTGACTAAAATCGAGTGTCACCTCTTGGAGTCTTTCGCATTTTAATGTTTCAGAATGGTATGTTGCAGGCCCCTTACGGCGCAGGAAGAAGTCGCGTTTGTGAACAGCTTCCCACGAGTACGAGCTTGGGTTTACCCTGCAGTGTTTATGTGAACGTATTGGTCGCGGTGAACTATCCCTTACCACTCTTCCGTCTGTGTCTCGAAGAATTTGTCAATGCTTGAAAGGTTCGCCCTTCTTCACCCTGACTCCACTGTTCCACTAAACAAAGCAACCTTACACCCATACGCATTCTTCCAAGTCAACTTGATATCTCCCTTCCACGGCCTATCATCCCTACTTCCCAGAGTCTCAAATCTCACGGCCATTCTCACAAGAGTATAAGCCGCTTCAACAAGAACTTTCTTGCTATCCCAAAAAGTTTCTCGGACCACCTCCAAACGGCATGTACTGCCATGGTCCAGGCCAAATGCAGTTCCAACGATCTGGATTGAAGGCCTCGACATCGTCACCAAAGACAGACGGGTCTCGATAAAGTGCGTATTGACTCTACTCAGCAACGGTGCCTTTGAGCACAAATATCGGGTCTTTTTGCTCGGGACCTCCGCCGACGGGAAGCCTGGTATTTTTCAGCGACGTACGAGCCATGAGTGGGAAGAGTGGGCAGAGACGAAGAGCTGGCAGCATGCTCAGTCTTTGAGTGTCAAAGAGATCATCGAGCTTCAATTCGTGGACAATATTCTAGAAAATCCTCGAAGACAAGAGATCATCAAAATTCAAGAGACTAGCACCCTTCTCAAGAGCTGAGTTGAACCGTCATCGCCATAGCGCCACCCAAGAGAGATCCCAGACCCTGCACAACATCAATCAACCACATTTCGGAATGAGCTCCTATCCCCCGGCGTATCCCGGTCCCTCCCAATTTTCGTCCTGTTCACAAGGGGCCTCTCTGGTTCCTATAACCTTCCCTGATTTACCACGGAACTCTTCCAGCTGATTCCTCAACACGACAAACTCACCCTTCCATTTCTCTTCAGGTAGCTTGGTTTACCAGGAGTCGCAGCTCCTCTCAAGTGACGCATCTCCCAGCCCGCACCTCTGAATTTTAATTCTTGTCTCCAGTTTCATGCGTCGCCACGCTGCATACAACATCTTTAACCCAAGTGTATGCTCCCGTAATGTAGGCGCGTGTGGCGACTTACATCCAGTACGGAGGCGAGGGTTTTATGTACAGGACAATGAAAGCGGGGATGTTTGAGATGCTGATGAGTCTTGTAGAGGTTTATGAGTGGTTACTTGACTTTTTCAGGCTGGGGACATGTTGTCGGAGGGGTGGGGTTTCATCTCTTTATCTTCGGGGGGTAGTGGCGTTGGAGGCAAGAAAGAGGTTTACAGTGGCACGCTTGATAGAGGAATCGATGTTCGAGACCACGAAGAAGAAGAAGAAGAAGATAAAGAAAAGGTAGAGCTGGTGATTGAGCTATGTGGCAGATTGCGAGGAGGCGCAGTTGATGTTGGTTGTTGGTTCTTGTAATGGTCTGAGCCTGGCTGTGCCGCAACAGGCTCTGGTGGGTAAATGTTCAGGGCATCAGGAACAAGCAACCCCCAAATCAGTACTAGAGTGGCTCGCTGAATGGAGTGTTCAGTGACAGATCCGTCGACCGTGAAACAACAGACCATCATCACACGCCAATCCTAACATGAAGAAAATCCGTTTCTGTTTGGAAAGGTGAGCAGAGCTGCTTTACCGGCAATTAATGGCGAGTCGGAATTGAGTGATGGCGAATAAGGGTGAGTTGAAGGTGAGTGGATAGATCACGCTCAGGGGATCCCCTTCTGGCTCCCTCGAGAATCGGTTATACTTTCTATGTTATTTATATATAGACTTTTGCAGGTCCTACTACCTAAGCATAGCCACATTTCGGGGCCTATTAAGATATCGTGACGGTGGCCGTTCTCGATCCCCTGTCGCATTTATCAAGGGTACCTGTTGGAGCCGATTTGTGTCCCCTTCTTAACCGGAAGTTCAGACCGGTGTTCATCCAGCTCAAGTCGGTATATTGAAGTTGGTTTTTCGATGGTCTATATAATATATTGCCATCTACAGCAAAGGTACCATGTTCTTGGTTTATATTAGCCAGTGTGAGGCCTTGATCGAGCTGTGCATCCCTGAGGTGGTATCCTTGGGCCAAACGTAAAAAAAGAAAGCCCTGACACATGTGATCCTTACGGCCTTCCGTAGTCGACCTAAGCGAATATCGATTCGTCGTCGGAGATCTTTATAATTTCGATCTATAGTCGAAGAAAAGCTTTCTCTCCTTCGCCGTATATTGGCTACATGTTGACGCCGAAAGCCCAAGCAGGCAATACGCCACGTTTTCTTCCCTCAATGGTCAGATAATGAATACGAATCGCTGATTTTTCTGGCCTTGAGTCAAGTGCATTCTCTCCTAGTGAGCTAAAGATTTTATATCGGTAGCTAAATCGTGGGCAATTGATTAATGGGTGCTCGGGTCTTGATGCGTGTATCTAAACAAGTTTGGCTAGGGTTTGAACATATTCAAGTCTATTGATGATGACGGTAGACGTGGCTGGAAATATAGTACAACTGCCTAGATGATGGCTTTCTGCCACTTCTAGAGAAGACTCAGAACATCATCTTGACTGTCCCTTAGAAACCAAAGTCCCCCCCCAAAAAGGTATGCTAATATATAATAATAGTAAGATAATAAGGTCTTAGCGAGTAGGACTATCGATGGGCGGGAAGTGGGATTCTTTAGGCATGAAGAGCCGTGGGACACCATTACATAATTTCAATCGATAGTCATGAGAAGTGAACTAAGATGCTAAAGTAATGCTTTAGTAGTCTCCGTCGAAAATTTGCATTTAGAGCATACAGAGTTGAGCATTTGCGTGATGCTGCCATTTTAATCCATTTTCCAGCATTCAGCGCCTGTGGAAGGGCCTCTATCTCTTATAAACAGGAATTTTGACCGCGTTAAATTTTATTGATATCATCTTAACATTTAATAGTTTCTATCCAAGGTACTTTTGTTTCAATCTCAATGCGGACCAACATTCGAGTCGCTACTATCTACTGTGGTAAAAAATCTGTTTCAACGCGGACCTTTGCTCAAGTTCCATCAATTTTAGGATTACAACCCCAGGCCCATTCCCAGGCTGTTCTAGATATTATGCCAGGTCTCTCACGTGAAGAGTCTTAGTGGGGCTAAAAGCGGAACCTCCATACTCTATTAGTGAAGTTTCGTGAAAGCGAAGCAACAGACGCGCGAGATATTATTTATGCCTTGCTAGGTATATTATCAGATACATCTAAAAGCAAAGACTTGCTTCCAGCTCACACGAAGTCTTTGCAACAAGTTATTCGGGATACTGCTTCATTCTTACTATCTCACACGGATCAAGAACAGTCATTTTATAACTTGCTTAACTGGACCTTACCGGAGTTCTTGCAGAGTTTAGACTCATTAAGCAGCGCAGTTCTTAGAAGTGCATCCGAGAATAGACAAGAGGTAATAATTGAGTTACTGCTTGCGACTGGTAAAGTCGAGCTCGAGACCAAGGATAATTCTGGCCGGACGCCGCTGTCGCACGCTGCTCAGAGGGGGCACGAGGCTATTGTCAAGCTGCTGCTCGAGAAGCAGGCCAACGTCGACTTGAAGGACGAGAATGGGCGGATGCCGCTGTCGTACGCTACTGAGAGCGGGCACGAGGCCGTCGCCAGGCTGCTGTGCGAGCAGGGCGCCGAGTTCGAGGCCAAGGACAGATGGGGCCAGACACCGTTGTGGCGGGCTGCTGGGAATAGGCACGAGGGCGTAATGATTATCGTAGGCCAATAGTTGAACTGCTATATACTACCTAAACACTTTGGATCGCTCCAGTCGAAGCACTTGCTGAGATCGATAAAATTTTTGTCAGAAAGGCTTCTATAAGTGGGTTAGGAAGTGGCGCATGAGCGCTGACCAGGGCAATGAGTAATGAGTAGTGAATTGGGCCCTGTCAAGATTTCTCGAACAATTGTTGACGTTGGCCGGTCAATTATGCTGCCACGTGGCATTGGTGGTGGAAAGTTAGGCTTTCAGCTGGGGCTCTCAAGTCATTAATCTGCCCGAGCCTCGTCCCCCGCTCTGAATTGCTTTCTCTTGATCGCGAGATACTTTTTCATTTATTCCAGAGCGATATAAACCACTTTATTCACAGCCATGGAAACGATAGCAGTATTCTCACTTGGTAGCACCGTCCTCGAGTTCGCGCGTTTTGGCATCGAACTTCTCCGCAACGGGGCCGAACTTTACAAATCCTCTCAAGGAGCCTTGTCAACAAATCAGCAACTCGAACTCGCTACCGCCGACCTTCGTGCGCTTCTCGTAAAGTTGAGAACTCGACCACATCTCCTAACAACTACGGAAGACACTTTCTCGCGCCTCCTCCAACTCGCCGAGAACACCGCAGGAGAGCTCGTTGAACGGCTAGAAAGACTCAAGGTCAAGGACACCAAGTCTCGGAAATGGAAGAGTGTCTACAAAGCGATAGAACATGTCTGGACACAAGATGAGATCTCGATGTTGACGAAAAAACTAGCGAAGCTCAAGCAAGATGTGAACACACATGTTCTGCACTACATCTTGTATGTTACTAGCTACCTCCTCCCACAACGCAATCATTCTGAACTAATAAGAGCAGGGAGACTTTGGATAAAGAATCGCTTCGGAATTCCTCCCGATACGGTAGTCTCGACAAAAGGACACAACTTATTATCCTATCCCTCCTCGAAAATAGTACCAACACGAAAGAAACAAACGCAGTTGTCCAAGATATTCGGGACCACATGGCGACGCTCTTGCATCTTGTACGTCGGATTGATCATGTCAATACGGATGAACACTGTCGAACTCGAAGAAAAGTTGCAAAAGAAAATCCTAGCGATGAGTGGGCCGAAACCGGTATAGTGAACGAGATCACGGCCAAATTTGAGATGTTAGACGTGTCAGATATTCAAGAGATCAAGTTACGCCGTAAGGTCGAAGAGGATATTCTCAAAACTCTTGCTTATCCAGCTATGACCGATAGATACGAGGATATTATTGAGGCATTCCCAGAGACCTTCGAATGGGCATTCAAAGGGTCTACCGAAGAACAACTATCCTGGGATAACCTTTCTGAATAGCTTAAAGCTGGTTCTGGTGTCTACTGGATCAGTGGGAAGGCAGGTTCGGGCAAGTCAACCTTAATGAAGCACATCTTTGACGATGTAAGGACCCGTCAATTTTTGAAATTATGGACGACAGGAAATGCCCTTAATAATCAAGAACGGCATGAAATCCAATTCTGCCTCGCAACTTTCTTCTTCTGGAATACTGGAACCTCGGAGCAAAAATCTCAAAGTGGCTTGCTCCGGTCTCTTTTATATCAAGCGCTATCGTCTTGCCCTGAATTGATCCCTGTGGTATTCCCTGAAATATGGGCTAAGAGATACTCGGATTTGATTGAGACTCTCTTACCAACTGCCTTGGACTGGGGATTAACTTTACGTCGGCTTACTTCAGCATTTCGAGAGCTTACCCAGCAGACGGCAGTGCCACTTAAGCTGTGCTTCTTGGTCGATGGACTAGATGAGTTTTACGGAGACCATAAAGAGTTAGCTACATTGTTCAAGTTAGCTACGAAGTCACCTACAATCAAAATCTGCTTATCAAGTCGGCCTTGGGTCATTTTCGAAGGAATTTATGGGTCTCGTCCTTCTATGCGCCTCCAAGATCTTACGTACTACGATATTAAACACTACGTCACAAGCAAGTTCAATAATAATCCCGCCTTTCATCGACTTCAACAAAAGAATCCTGAGGCTGCAGTACTCCTGCAAAGTGAAGTGATCGAGAAAGCAGAGGGAGTCTTCTTATGGGTTCAAATTGTGGTTAAATCACTCCTTCTCGGTATTAGACAAGAAGATGACATCGAAATGCTCCGCCAAAGACTTGTCGCTATGCCACCGAGGGTAGAAGACCTCTACCTCCACATCATCAGCCTCATTGACCCTATCTATATGACGTGGGCTTCAAAGACTTTCCAAATTCTTCGCGCGGCTCGAGAATTGTGTACAGATAAGTCCGCAGGCCCTATTAGGAGAACAAGAGGAGGCACGCAACTCAACATGTTAACTTTCTTCTTTGCAATCACCGAAACTTTTCAGTTCCATATCAATGGATTCGGCGAGACATGTCTGATCGAGAAGGCCTCTTCATCGACTAGCGGTACTCTGACACAAGAGTGTCTTCCAGTTAAATGTGCCACTATTAAAACGCACTTGACTGCTCGATGTGCAGGACTACTCGAAGTCCCTCGATTTGAACAGAAGGGAATCGACGCTCCTATACAATTCTTCCACCAAACTGCCCAAGACTTCATTCACAAGAAAGAAAAGTGGTCCCAGATGGTGCGATACACCCAAGATACCGCATTCGATCCGCATCGAGCCCTGCTCATGGCCTCTGTACTTGAATTGGCTATCAGAACCGCCGACCGGTCAACGAAGAACGAAAAGGTCTACAGCACGGTGAAAACTGCAATTTTGTATGCATACCATTTGAATCTGCATCAAATTCCGAATCCCACAGAGACGGCTGTTCTTGACAAGCTGAATCAAATCATGGTTTTTTGGAGTTCAAGGCAGAATGCACAGAACTCGACAAATGTTCATTGGTCCGATCATCTAATCTTCGATGATTTAAATTTCAGCGCACACACGGCATTCCTGCGACTCACCACCTTACACGGTCTAGCAAACTATGTGGATGAGAAACTGGGGAAATTAGATCGAAAATCTGCCGCGAAAATCGCCTCCAAGTTGCTCTATATTCTCCTGCCAGACCTACCTTGCGAGTCATGGCGCCCGGATGTGAGACCTCCAATAGAACGACCTGAAATGATCTCTACTCTACTTCATCACGGGGCCGATCCGAACTTTGGCCGTGGATTAGGTTCATGTCAGACTACCACTTGGACCAACACGCTCTGGCACATCAGCAACTATGCTAGTTCTAGTGCTAGATGTACACCCGCATTTGTCCATAACATGAAACTGCTTCTCATGGCAGGGGCAGACCTGTACGCTAAGGGAGGTCGAGGGCTCCGAGAAGAGGATGTAGAAAGTACGGTGAAGAATTCTATTGTCTCTGTGGCACGCTTCAGAGATGAGGGGCTTGACCTCCTCGATGAGATAATTCGGCAGAAGAGCCTTGCAGCAACCGAGGCAATGGACCATGGGAGGGATGTTCGACCGAGAAAGAAGAAACGGGTCGAGCAAGAGGACTTAAATCGAGTGATTCTCGTGAGGATAACGTACTGTCGTATCGTAGAACGTCGAGAGGATTTTGATATAGATGACGATTTTTGCTTAGCTTCAATGGCCTTCTGCCCTTCGACCTTTGTCGGATGGACCTCTATCTAGGATACGCGTTAAATAGCCTACACGCCCGCGACTCTCTTCTACAATAAAGCAAGGGCGATGGCCCATATCTTTAACTACTATGGCAAGGGCCATAGTCTCTCGTGCGAACTAACTGAGCCTAAACGCTCGTCGCGACTTGGATCTAACGAAGCTTTAATCAGTGACTTCGGACAACTCTAAACAACCCGTAGTAACGAATAGTTACTAGTCTAAGGTATAACCTCCTAGAATTGCCAGGCAATATAACCTGTTAGAATATGTGGTTGTTTGAATGTATTGATTGAAGCAGGCTTGGCAAAAATACCTGAGGCATCGATACTAGTATCGATAGTATTAGGTATTTTTCAGGTATCGTAGGTATCGATACGTATCGATACCTTATCGATTCTTACCCCTAAAAATTATCTCTTTATTTTATTATTTTATTTACATAAGAAAATATTTATATGTAATTCCTTTTATTTCTAGTCTTTCTATTAAAAAATCTATTTACTATTATTAATAAAATTTAATAATATCTTAAATTTAAAACACCTCTCGTATTCGGAGAATTAAGCCCCGTATTCGTATTTCTTATCAAGGTACTAAATATATAAGCGAGCCTCACGAAAATCTCAAAAGCTCATTTTTACTTAAAATAGCCGTATTAAGATTAGTTTTAGCCTAAAGTATAAGATAAGTAGCTAGATAGAAAGCCTAAATTAAGGAGAATATTTGCGCTACCAAAAATTTTCTTATAAGAGAAGTAGTTCTAAAGTTAATTGTAATAAAGGGGAAAATTAGGTTCAGGGAATCGATACTATCATCGATACTATCGATACCTTACGATTCTGGCATCGATACGTATCGATACCGGAAATTTAGGTATTTTTGCCAAGCCTGGATTGAAGTAAGGCTGCAAGACAAACTAAATATAGTGCGTCTGGGACACGTGATTTAGCGTCTCACTTGCAGCCTGTAAATAGGACTAGAGTATTTCCAACAAATAATATATAATACTATGATGGTGAGTTCGGGAGCCTATTCTAATACCAGGAGCCTATCGCGGCCCCCTGGAGCCCTTTCTGGCTCCTCTAAATCCTTCTCGCTAGGACTTGACGCTCTTAATAGCACCGCGACCGGGGATAACCACTTCCTAGGTAGGAGGGGTGAGGAGAGGTGAGGTAGTGGAGTGTGCACAAGAAGGTTGGTGAGGATGGGTGAGGTTGAAGTGAAGCGAGGGT
Organism: Hyaloscypha sp. PMI_1271; assembly: GCA_021399465.1. Lineage (NCBI taxonomy): Eukaryota > Fungi > Ascomycota > Leotiomycetes > Helotiales > Hyaloscyphaceae > Hyaloscypha > Hyaloscypha sp. PMI_1271. Next base: position 48,118 of record JAJTUS010000153.1, on the reverse strand, counting down.
GAGTAGAGCGGCGAGGGGTCACGTGCGCCAAAGCTTGCGCACACGCAAAGGGAGGTGAGGATTGGGGTGAAACAACAGCATGGATTGTCCATTTTGAAAGCCATTCAGCAAATCCCGAAATAGACGAATATAACGTCCAACAGAAGCACATAGATCCATCAACCGAGACCACCACAATGAAGCAAGAAGTCAAGAACACAGTGCTCTTCCAATAAACTGTACAGAAACAAATCCAGGAATGATAGAAGCCTGTCAATTCCCAAACGTTCTAGAGCTGCAGCAGAAATGTCAATTTTGAGTTACGAGTTAGAAGTTTGGTAAAAGCAGTACTCTACTAGGGTAGAGTACGAGCAATCGCCATTGGCCATCTTCTCATACGGAATGGGAAATAGAGAAAATAGATAGAGAGAGAAGAAAAGTTTGGAAACTGTGCCGCCCTGGTGTAGTCTGGGACACGTCGCTAGGGGGCATTGTACTGGTCAAGGGTGTTGATATCAATACGTATTCAAGTATAGAATAAACCAAATATCCTTAAGATTCATATCGTAAAATCGCTCTTGTAAACATCAAGGAGCGTTAAAGTCTCGCGAGGTCTCCACTTGGTGATATGTCGTGGGCACAGTTACGGTACTTCGAACGTACAGCTCCTAAAGTTTGGGGCCATTGCAGAGTTCCTATGGAGGAGATGGGCCAAACACTTTTCCTGCATATATCAGAAACTCCAATGGTTTCGGAATAGGTTTATCCCGGGCTTACCTAGTTACCCAATATCGCCCAAGCGAGTGCGCCTTTCGTGCACGCCAAAGGCGTTAGCAATCCCAGAAAAGTGTCAATTTATCAAACTCATAACTAGTACCGCCCCATCCAAACCAAAACACCCACCTTTACAAACCTCTCTCCTTAATTCCCACCTTCCAGCCTCTTCCCGCGTCTAACTTCAAAATGGCCACCCCCACCTCTCCACAAACGAAGAACCGACTCCTCAAACTCGCAGCCGTTCAAGCCTCCCCCGTATTCCTGAGCAAGAAATCCAGCACTGAAAAAGTGCGCTCCCTGATTCTCGACGCAGGGAAGAACAAAGCAGATATCATCGGCTTCCCGGAGACCTTCATCCCGGGATATCCAGGCTGGGTGGAACTCTTACCTCTCGCCACGGAACCCGCAACGTCTCTCTTCACAAGGCTGTTCGCCGAAGCGGTCGAAGTGCCGGGTCCGGAGACAGAGGCGATCGGAGCTGCTTGTGCCGAAGCGGGGATTTGTGCGGTGGTGGGGATCAATGAGAAGCGGGGAGGGACGACGGGGACGTTGTGGAATACGCAGCTGTTCTTTGGACGCGATGGCGAACTGCTGCATAAGCATCAGAAATTCGTTCCTACGAAAGGAGAGAGGGTGATCCACGCCCCTGGGACAACTGGGTCCAAGTGTTCGATGGTAACGGATTTTGGCTGCGTAAGCAGTCTGATATGCGGTGAGAATGGGAATCCGCTTGCGCAGTACTGTGTTGGGTTGGAGTATCCGGTTGTGCATGTTGCGTCCTGGCCAAGCCATTTTGCGCCTGGGGGGAGTGTGCGGGATGCGAGTTTGTTATATACGAAGGCTTTAGCTAGCTCGTTGGGATGTTTTGTGATCAATTCGGTGGCGGTGGTGGATGAGGGTGCTATCCTAGCTTATGGTGTGAATGAGGAGGCGAGAGGGTTTCTGGAGAAAGAGAGGGAGAAGAGGGGGGCGACGATTGTGGGGCCGTGGGGGGTGGTTCTTGCTGATGGGGCAGGTGAGGGGAATAATGGCGAGGAGATTGTGTATGCTGAGGTTGATGGGGAGGAGTTGGTGAGGTTTAAATATGTGTTGGTGAGTTGATACTTAAGGATAGTTTGAGGAAGGAATGCTGACGGTGGATAGGATTATGCTGGCCATTATAACAGGCCGGAGATCTTTGCGCATCATTTTAAAGAGTTTTTGTAATCGTGAGATGTAGAAGTCAGAAGCTTGAGAAGACTGGTCAAATAGATGGGGAGTCGTGGTGCGCAGCTAGTCAAAGGAAACAAGGAGAACATTAAAGTCTTAGATCCTCTCGACAGTATCTTCACACCTAGCAAGACTGAGCTTGTAGAGGGGAATAATGTATGGCAAGGATGTACTTTGCAGATCCAGTCAACTTCTAAATGCCGATATGCAACAAAGGATCAAGAAGGAAGATGCAATTGGTCACCGAAATAGATAGCTGGGGGCTGTGCGACATGCAACACAAGGCGGAGATCTTCATGTGCGATAAGCAACGAATTACGAATCTTGGCAAACACGTGACTTTTACTCGAGCTTGTGCTTGAAATGGAAATGCTTCTGAGATCTGAGGGCAGGTTTGAACCATGGTATGCAGTACTTGAAACAGTGGTAGAAGACGCTCTCGCTCTGAGAGTCGGAGCTGATTAGAGAGTTTAGAAATAATCACGTGATTAGGCTTTGGCATCCAACTTGACGTCGAGATTCGATGGCCAGAGCCATTCGGAGACTGCCTAAATCCCATGGCCATGTGAGGGCCATTTATTGAGTGATCAGAGAACTCTTATACTCAGTCGACCTGCGTTATTCGTACTTTTATTTATATTAAGAGCCCTTGACAGCTATATTGAATTGTAATCTTCGTAGAACCACTCTCAACGAAACAAAAGTATTGCCAAATCGCGTAAGTGCGGCCGCGACCTCTATAATAATGTGGTTTTGTATCGCTTGATAGTCTCATCTCTCAATACGGCTCAAAGTCAAGATAAACTGCATCCGAAATATCCTGACACCTCGTCAGCAAATTCGTCTCAACACGCGATACCCACTCATCCTCTCTCTAGAAATTTTGAGTGCCTGTGTATAAGGAGTGAGGATGAGTGAGAAAATCCGTCATTGGCTTCTCAAAAACTTGAGGTGCATCTGAGCAAGGTTACGAGTGAGACCGCGCAACTTTTGCGTCAGTTCTCCACATTGAGACGTGCGAAACAAACGCTAAAAGATGTGTGTGTATACGTTGTCTGTGTATGCAAAGGAAGTAACGGCAGTTGACGGGATGATGATGCGAGGAAGAGAAAGACAACGAGAGGAAGTGAGACCCAGATTAGATCCGAAACAATGCCAGCGCAACATCTGGTCATCCCCACAATTCCTTCGAATCCTCCCGACCAGCACAACCTAACACGCTTGAGGGAAGCGTCCGAGTACGAGAAGTATTATTTTGAGCTCGTGCATAACTAATGCAGTGAACTGCATTACCAATTGCCATGACCACTGAAAGGGTCACGTGCAGGCTTTAGTCAAGTCACAGGACCACTAACACGCGCGCGTTTGAAGCCCTTCCCCTCTTCAAACGGAGTTCAGAAGTTTTAGCTGGAAAAACCCCACATTTCGGGCTGGAGATTCTGCTTCCCCGGATAGGCCAATGACTCGTTTAGCGCAGAGAGATGCTAGACTGAGACATCTCGAGCGATTTTGGAAGGCAGGGAGGGGAAGAGGGCTGAGGGCGATCGATTGTCGTGTGATGCATCATTTGTCGATGTCTGTCTTGGGGTGCAGAGGGATGGAAAAGTAAAGTCGCCCGTTTGAGCATGCAGGTGGCCCCACCATGAGCGGAGGGAGGGGGAGCACTGTATGGCATTTCTTGGAGACAGCAGCTTGGGGGTGCTTAACGCACAGGAGGAGAGCCCGATACGATGACCCGTTTTCCGGCCTGGTGACTGGCACGCGGAGAATTCGGCTGGCCGCATGCATGCTCGTGAGTGGTTGCGATTTGGGGTGAGACAGACGGCAGGTTTTGGTGCTGGGTGGATGTTGTCGGTACCTTGAACGTGCTTGCAGACGAGGAGAGTGTGGCGACCTCTGCCCAGTGAGAGGGAGCTGTGAGGTCTGCTTGGAGGTCGAGGTCACGGCGGGGAGGTCGTCATGTAGGTGCCGGGGTTGAGCTGCTGCGAGGGAGAGCTTTGGCAGGGTGGACGGCTTGCGATACGTCGAGGAAAGCGGTGTGAGGGGGGATTGCTTCCGCAGGAATGGATGGTGGTGTGTGGGATAGGGTAGCTGGTTTTTTTTTGCTTCTGGCGCTTCTCTGTGTGGTGCATGCCAATTGCCAAAGTCTCATGGGGGGGAGTTGGGACAAACAAATAGAGGAGCTGATATATGCCAGGGGGTTGCTGCCTCGGGCTCCGGTTGCTTCGGTCACAGGGTCGGGTGGCAAATTTCTTCATTCGCCAGCCCCGGCGCAATGCAACAGGGCAGGCCGTGGTTGCACAGAGGGAACCTTCGAGGAACACATCTGCAGCTGTAGCGCCGGCGAGGAGGGTTTGTCAACAGCAACCGCACGGCTGAGGGCACACCAATCTGGCAATCCTGGTGCATCGGAAGGGCAGGATGGTCCGAATCCAGCAGCGTGCCTCGAGATCTCGATACATCTGACTACTGTACCAGACACCCCCCCCCCCATCCCCGTCTGATGCGTGGATGCATCCAAGTAATGTCTGCATTCCAGATATTGAGATACGCCGCCGCCGTACATCCAGACAGCATTTCTGCCCCGACACCCAGCTCTGGCGTTACAGGAGAAGTGTTGAGTTGACGATGGATAAGCATCTGAGAAGGCCTAATCTGGGTAATTAGCTTGACCTCCCTGCAGCTGATGGCCAGGGCTCCAATGACGCGCAAATCGTTCCATTGCGGGTGATCCAGAAATGATCCGATCCAACACGCTGCATTGGTCGGAGAGCTCCAGTGTTGCTAGGCAAGATCTGGTGTCTGTTTGGGAAAAGGGCGGCAGAAGCAGAAACCACAATGCAGCGCTGTAAAACGTAGACGCGCCAGGTGCCAAGACATCTGCAAAACTGAATTGACTGGCACACAAGATGGGCACATGTGCTCTTTATTATTCCCAACGGCAGTGACGCAGGTGGTGTGTGGGTGGAGGAGAGAGGGAGGGAGGGAGGGAGGCAGAGAGGAGGGAGGCAGAGAGAAGGGACGAAGGAGAAAGTCAAAGAGCAGAAGCGGGAGCGTACCCGAGTACCACTGGCCCAAAGAGCTGCTGGCTGCGAAGCTTGATTATTATTGTGCTCCATCGTGCTCAGTGCTCACTGCTCTCGGCCAAGGCAATCAATCTGTGCAGGCACTGCCAGGCCGCGCTGGTTCGTTCCTTGAATCTGTCGCGCCTCGTCAGCGCCAACCCAAAACAACTACAGCAATGCAGCGAGCAGCTGGCCTCGTCAGTGGCTCGAGTGGCTCGTGTGGCTCCCGCCAGGAGGAGTGGAGGGCAGTGTGGGAAGCGTGGGCGGCGTGGGCAGCGTGGGCAGAACGGGCAGAATGGGCAGTGGAGGGCCGGTTCCCCAAGAGACTGACTGCACTTATGACTGGACTGACTGCTGGCCTGACTGCTGGCCTTACCCTTCTTCCTGAAGTGACTCCTTGACTGGGGGCCTGGGGCTTTGTTTGGGCGCAGCACCCTCCGTTGGCGCGTGCCGGGCCTGTGATTGGCCCAGCTTCCACCGCGAAAGCCCACCTCATCCCCGCTTTGTGGCCCGTCGCTTCGCGTGCTCGGAAAGGCAAATCCAAGCAAGCAGTCGAGAAACTTGAAGGGTCCCGAATAATAAATCCTTCGACGACAACTATTTTTGCTGCACACGCCCACGCCCACGACAACTCGACTTCGACCCATTGCTCCCCCCTCCCCGCCCCCAGGGTCCCGTGCGGCTGCTGGTCCTGCCTCTCGACACGATACACAGGATACGCAGAGCTGGGTGTGCTTCTCCTTCGCTGGAGCAAGTCTCCCCTCCACCAAACGGCTCCGCTCTGCAGCATCAGCGCTTACACCACAATAAACGGAGACATCAGCATCAATCACCATGATGTCTCTCGCCAGCACAAGTTGCTAGTCCGTGGCTCTCCGCCGGACAGCACAGCTGGGCCCGAAGTCAAGTACGGTCCCAAACTTGCAGCCCACGATAACGGATAACAAGAGGCACGCTCACGCATGGTCCCAATGGTTGCTTAGTCTGGAAGGCAATTCGACAACCACACCACAAGACACGGTCAATGTTGGCGAAGCACTGGATTCGGAGGAATCTACACCGCCATGGAGGAGAACAATGATATGCTGGCACCCCCAGCGGTCTCGCAGCTGCGTGCGCAGGCTGGTGGTCAGATGGAACGCTCCCTCAGTGCAGACATCCGCGAGGAGAGGGAAGACTTGCGCGAGGCGGCAGAGCAGACAATGAATGTCATCATGGATCTCAGCTTGGGCGGCACAATCAGATGGGTCAGTCCCTCGTGGACCGATGTCATCGGCACCACGCTCGAGTCTGTCCAGGGAAAGCCCATCAAGGACCTTCTGGTCAGTGACAACAAAGAGGTCTTTGCAGAGATAGTGGAGTCGATGCAGAAGGACGACTCGAGAAGTCAGCTTGTACGATTCACAGTTCAATTAGGTCCTGCCTCGAGGTTGGCGCCCATCGAGATTCCGGACCAGCTGGAGCCCGAGGGCGAAGATGTTCCAATGGCTACGGAAGAGCCTTCTACGATTGATCTGGAGGGGCAAGGTATCATGGTCTACGACAGATCATCTGGAGGGGAAAGTCACGTAAGTTGCAATTATTACGCGTTAATTACTTTGCTGACACTGCTGCAGACGATGTGGATGATTCGACCCTGGATTGCCCCACGCGAAATACAGATCGACCTGCCTTCTGTTATCGTCGATTCCCTAGGCTCTGGAGCAGAAGTCCTGGCAAGCTACCTTACAACCCTCGCTGAGGCAGGTTTGGAGGACCCGCAGCACCATGCACCACCTCTCCCGGTCCTGTGTCGGATCTGCGAGCGTCAGATTCCACCGTGGTGGTTCGAGAAGCACACTGAGCTCTGTCTACAAGAACACAAGGCCGAGATGGAGGTTCAGATGTGTCAGGAGAATCTTATAGAACACCGTCATGCGATTGTCAAGGTTCTCGATGCTCTCGAAGCACGGAAGTCACGACCAAATTCGGGCGAACAACCCATCCTCGCACCACCGCAAGCTGAGTACAAAGGTATGCCAATCGGACCGAGTTCCTCGACATCTTCCTCGTCCGGAACTGCCTCGCCAGGTACTCCAAGTGGAAGATCAAGAGATCCCTCGACTTCCGGCTTCGGTCATGCACGCGCACGGTCATTCGCAGTACGACGCCCCCAAGCACGAATTGTCGAGCTGCTGCTGGATCTCTGTGACACCTCAATCGAGATCAGTACCCCAGCTATTAAGGAAGCATCTTCGAAAGCTCCTGGCGAGTTTCGCACACAGTCCCCGCAATCGGAATCCCGAATATCGCAGGTTATCCAGTGGCAGTCTCCGAGCACAAACACCCTGGATCAGGAGCAAGGGCTTGCATTGCTGTGTGCAGACAGCGAGAGAGCAGCCAAGGCGAAAGTTGAGGCTGTGCTTCGCCACCGAAGGATTATCGAGTACTCGGAACGTATTCGCATGGAATTCACGGTAATTGTGCAGGACTGTATCGACGAGGCGTTGCGAAAGGCCGCGAAGATTGCCGCTGGTCATCTCACAGACTCCGATGCGGATGAGGAGAGAACTCCTGCAAACGATGATGGGTTCTTCACTGGATCTTTTGATGGCCCATCCTCTTTAGCCCAAGCTCTCCGTTCAGCTGAACTAGAGCGAGAAGGCGGTCGAAGAACCTCATCTACAATTGCCTCGACAAGATCAAGCAGTCCCAAGGAATGCCCAACTCCACGATCCCATACTGGTCAGGTCAGCAGTATTCTCTCGCAGTCTCAGGATTCCCGTCGGCAGTCCCTGTTCTTCGAGAGCGATGCTGGTGATAGCGATGGAAGCGTTCGATCCTCATCATTGATGTCTCGACCCCCACGAACCGAATCCCCTGTCTCAGAGTTTGGCGACCTTCGACGTGCTGCAAGCTCTCGCCGAAGCCATCGAAGAAGCATCATTCTGCCTGGTACTTCTTCCCCTCGGCGTCAGGAGTCCCCAGTTCGAATGCCCCAACCATCATCTCCATTAAGGATAGCAAAGCCGCGTGCTGGCTTGCCGACTCCCCATGAAGGCATCGTTTCCCCTACTGCTTCGCCAATGCTCCCCGGCAGCGAGTTCAGCTCTCCTGCTATTATTCCATCCCACCACAGACGTCAGTCGTCAGCTGCTGGCTCGGATCCTTCACGACCTCCACCATCTCCACGGTTAACCTCTGTCAGTGCACCGCAAGCACGAGCAGTGCCGCCATCCATCAAGGACTTCGAAATTATCAAACCCATCAGCAAGGGGGCGTTTGGAAGCGTCTATCTCGCCAAAAAGAGATCGACCGGTGATTACTATGCTATCAAGGTCTTGAAGAAAGCGGACATGGTTGCCAAGAATCAAGTTACCAACGTGAAAGCCGAGAGAGCCATCATGATGTGGCAAGGCGAGAGCGATTTTGTTGCAAAGCTATATTGGACATTTTCGAGTAAGGATTACCTCTATCTGGTCATGGAGTATCTCAACGGTGGAGATTGTGCATCTCTCATCAAGGTTCTTGGTGGCTTGCCAGAAGACTGGGCGAAGAAATACCTCGGCGAAGTGATCTTAGGTGTGGAACACCTCCACAGCCGTGGGATCGTTCATCGCGATCTGAAGCCTGATAATCTTCTGATTGATCAGAAAGGTCATCTGAAATTGACGGACTTTGGTCTGTCGAGGATGGGATTGATTGGTCGTCAAAAGCGTGTGCTGAACAGCACAACAAACGAGTCTGCCCCGGATTTGCTTAAGCAAGGCCCATTCGCACGAACTACCTCGATTAGCTCTTCGCGCTCAACTTCATTCGATTTTCAAGGGCATCACTCGCCTGGCTCTACACCTCAAATGACCCCAGATCTTGGAGGTGGTCTTACGACACCATCATACTTCACTCTTAGCCGAGAAAGTACTATGAACAAGGAATCGCGACGTACATCCGGTCGAAGCGATAGCGGTGGTAGCGAAACATTGAACCAGATGTTCAGCAGCTTCTCTCTCAACGACCCACAAGCCCAACAAATGCTCAATCAAAGAAGATCTCCCATCGAGGAAATGAGCGAGACTGAAAGCAATGGAAATGGCTCGCCTGACCCATTGTCTCTTCACCAGACCACAAGCCAGTCTAGCTCCGAGCAGAAGAACACCCCACCACAAAACAGTATGATGCCGCCTCCGATGGCTTTGTTTGATCCTGACGACACGAATCGCCGATTCGTTGGTACGCCGGATTATCTTGCGCCCGAGACCGTGAATGGTGTGGGTCAGGATGAGATGAGTGATTGGTGGTCTGTTGGCTGCATTCTGTTCGAGTTCCTCTACGGATATCCGCCATTTCATGCAGGTACACCCGATGAGGTGTTTGAGAACATCCTCGCACGGAGAATCTCTTGGCCGGACGATAACGATATCGAAGTTTCCCCTGAAGCCAAAGAGCTGATGAACAAGCTCCTCTGCCTTGACCCCAAGGATCGGTTAGGACGAAATAACGACGACAAGTATTCCTGCGGCGGCGAAGAGATCCGACACCACGCTTGGTTCGAAGGCGTAAATTGGGCAAAGCTTCTCGAGGACGATGCTCAGTTCGTTCCAGCGCCGGAAAACCCGGAAGATACAGAGTACTTCGATGCTCGTGGTGCTACGCTACAATCTTTTGCAGAAGAGATGGAAGATCAGTCTTCGCCACCAAGCTCGACGCCGGGTGCCGAGTACCACGAGAGACCCCACGACGCGTTGTCTCGAGTGAGGTCTCAAGTGAACTCGATCAAGCGAGGATTAATGCCGTTACACATTCCGCCACACGTGCGGGACATGAAGAGTCGCAGATTGAGCGAGCCAGTAGTTGCCGACGACTTCGGAAACTTTGCCTTCAAGAACTTGCCGGTCTTGGAGAAGGCGAATAAGGATGTTATTCAGAAGCTTCGGGCCGAGGCGATGGCCGCTCAGAGCAAGCAGCTCCCTAGCCCCCCTGTGTCTGCCACCAGCGTCAGCTCTCCCCAGCCGACTCTGGAGGGAAGTCCAATTTTACCTATGCCAATACAACGGACACTATCCAATGCTAAGACTTCCAATCGACCCTCGTCACCCTCAGGATTCAGCCAAGCCAATTCGTCACCAAGCAGGGCTTCACAACCATCTTCGCCTCTGCTTGTTTCGTTTGTCGCTGGCCAAAATGGGGAAGGACGCCGCAAAACCTCAAGCAACTCGTCAAGTCTATCACATCAGTCAAGCAGCTCATTGGCCCCTGGAAGCTTCTTTGAAGCTCCTCGAATGCCTGTCACTCTTCAAAAGGCTGTTTCAGCTCTGTCGTCTCCGATCAAGAGTCGAGGAAGCGCTCAGATCCCGCCCCCATTAGCGTTGTCTCCACAGAAGATCACGACGCCAAGACAAACCAGCGGTTCTTCGAATCGTGCTCGATCCCAGACCGTTGGTTCTCAGGAAGGCAGCCCAATTCCGGCCGACTTGTTCTCTCACCGGAAGCGACGAAGCCAGGTTTTTGACATGTCACCATCGTCGTCAGACAACGAAGGTGAGAAGGCCAATGCTCTTCTTCGTGTTCAACGACGTCGTCAAAGCTCCAGGCGCATGTCACATATCACCCTCGCTGATGGACCTATCTTCCGTCCTCTTGATGTGCTTATTTGCGAGGATCATCCTGTCTCCCGAATGGTCATGGAGAAGTTGCTTGAAAAGTTGCGATGTCGAACGATCACTGTCTCGACCGGAGCTGAAGCCTTACGATATGCTATGAGCGAGATCAAATTCGACATCATCTTGATGGAGTTTAAATTGCCTCAGATTAACGGTGCTGACGTGGCCCGAATGATTCGAGAGACCAAAAATGCCAACTCGCAGACTCCGATTGTTGCTGTTACTGGCTATCTCAAGGAGTTGCAGGATCCTCATCACTTCGACGCTTTGATCGACAAGCCTCCGACGACTTCCAAGTTGACGGAAGCGATGTGCAAGCTTTGTCAGTGGAAGGCTCCGGCACCTGGCCAAACTGTCTCGAATCCCATACCGTACCCTCAGCCTTCAGGTCTCCGAACTGAGAGCCTGAGACTAGAAGATAGTCCAACGTCTGGCTCATCTGGCTATGCTCATGCGCTCGGCAGCAGCTTCAGGGGATCGAGTCGTGGAGACTCGATTAGCTCAAGCATGTTTGGCGATTCTGAGTCATTGATGAACGAGGATGTACCGGTCGTCATTAGCCGTAAAGCTACTGGAGATTGGGATGAGCCTGGTGGTCTGGGTATCAGCAGTGAAGAGGCTATCCTCGACTCACGCGACCTTCCCAAGACTTTCCCTCCAAGTCTACTTCACGAAGAGTCGGCTCCTGCTCGAATGGAAATTGTCCACAAGATTCCTATCAGGCAACGATCTTCGGAAAAGATTCAAGCTAAGCGTGAATCTATTGAGAGACATCGCCACGAATGTGTTGAATCCGGTGACGATGAGGATGATGAACTGGGGGTATACGTGCGAGAGAAGAGCCCAAAGAGCGCGGTCAAGGCTCACCGTGGCTCGAAACTCGGGACAGAGATGATGCGCACCAACAGCCGAGGAAGCGTGGTGTCAAGCTCTGATATCACCCCAGGCGCAGATACTGTCGAGGTACCTCTCACAGTTAGTGAAGAAACAATAACCTCCCTAGAGGCCACTGGCGCAACCTTGACACCTCCCGAGCAATTCCAAGCTTCAGCCGACAACGTCGCTCCAATCGACCTAATGGAAACACCCAAGCCTTCCTACTCTCAAGTCAACCCACTGGACGAAGAGCCAACTCCAAGAGCGCCCTCGGCAGCATCAAATCGCGCCGACTATATCATGCAACGCTCACCGAGCAAGAATGCTCGCTAAAACACATCACCACTCAACGCCAAAAAATTTCTTTTACACACTGTCAGAACATCGCACCTCGGGTCGAATCAAACACAAAGTTTATTCCTTTACAACCAAGTTTTTTATTTTGCTTTACGAAACAAGCGCGGCGTTAACGGAATGGCCATGGATGGACGGGAGGCATCAAATGCAAATCAGGGATTCAGAGGCGTTTTTTGACTGACTTACCTGGAATTGATGGCGGTGGCAAGGTGTGGTTATTTGCTGCATTTACACACGGACGTGTTACTTTCCTTGCTTCGCTATTCGATTTTCGATTCTTGAGAATGGTCCTTGCAAAAGCGTGTTATCGCGACGGGATCAAAATATTTATTAGGGGGGGGGGGGGCCTCTTTTATGAGGAAGAGCGGGAGGGAAGGGGGGCGGGCTTCCTTTGGTACAATGTTGGAATTTGACGGAATTTGTGCCCCTTGTTGTGGAAATACCCAAGAGCTGGGAATCCTTTTTTTTTCTTTCTTTTTTTGCCCCTCTTTTTAAAGATTGATTGCGGGAGGATTTTCAGATTGAGTGAAGGTGCGAAAGGGATGATTGAAGGAGGGGCTGGTAACCAGGGAGAAGGCACCGGAAGTGAGGCATATCAAGCAGATGGTGCGGCATGTGAATTGTAGACAGCAGTCAAGTTTGCAATATTAAGACATAAAATTGCCCTGCTCCTCCCTCGTTCTAGTGCTTTAGATCCTATCATCTTCTCTCGCTCTTACTGTCTAGTCCGGTGGAAGTCCACAACCTTCTCTCATCACAGATTCCTGGATTGATTTCTACCCCATATCTCTCGCCGTGCACATCGCTTCACCATCCCCACCATCCCCACCATCTCCACGCCCTTCTTCGCCCTCCCACCCCTCACCTCACCTCATAACTTCGCTCCTCCTCCCTCATCCCCATTCCCTCCCCTCACCTCCTGATGAGCGAAAGCAATGTGTCCATAATGCGCATACCCGCCTTCCGCCTCATCTAGCAACACCCTCCTCCCCTGCTCTCGAAAATGTCTGGTGTGGTGATACGCCTGCGGTGGTTCAGTTCAGCACTCTGCATAGTTCTACAGGGTTGGGGTGAGAGCTACTTCATGCATAGCGACGCTTTCCCAGCCCACGAGCGCGACGAAGGCTCGCTCTTCCCCCTTGATCGCTTCTAGCACCGGCCCGCCTGCGATGCCTGGATGGTCGTCAGCGCTAGAAAAAGAAAAGAAAAAGAAAAGAAAAGAAAACCGATTTTTTTTTTAGGGATGTAGGAATTGAGAGGTGGGGAGGGACCGAGGAATCCAGGAACGCTCTGCACGAAGGCGACCCACGCCGTCCATGCGAGACTCCAGGAGGTGGTTGTAGAGAGGTAGATCGCTGTCCCTGTCACTGGCGCGCCGTTCCCTAAACCCTTACATGGCTTTGAATACTCTGAGATGAGAGCGTGGTGGATTGTTGGCTTGGTGTTGGTGACGAGGGGGTGCAGGAGGGTTGTGAGGTGAGGGGAGGAGGAGGTGAGGAAGGTGTGGTGGTGTGAGAGGAGACTGCGGACTGTTGTGTGTTAGATGTTTTTTGTGATTTAATACGAGGAAGTGGGGTGTCGAGGAGATAGTGTGAGATCTGTGGGCATGGGTAGAGGAAGGTTGAGGATGTGATGTAATGTGATGGCATTGCGTGAGGGAGTGAGAAGGTCCTTACCGATGTGTAGTTGAACATGGTCTGGTTTCTCGACGTGACGACCCCAGTATAACCTCTTGTACCCTTCTGACTTCCGTATCAATTCTAATATTTCTTGCCATGTTGTCCCAGCTGGGGAGGTAGGATCTTCGATTGGTTTTGAAGCGGGAATGGAGAGGATGAGCATTTGAGTCGGTTCTGCCATTTCAGGGTTTGGATCTAATTATGAAAGCTTCATATTTGTGAAAGAGGGATATTTCCAGGATTAGGAAATGAGAGACATAGTAGGGTTGAAGTGAGACCTTAAGATGCACGTGTGAATGACTGAGGTATGGGAGAGGAACCTCGGGGTTGTGGAGAGGTGCGGGGTTGACAAGGGATTTGAGGCGGGGCACACCACACATCACTCACTTAATGAAATGCGGCTTTATGTAAACTTCTACAACACCTCAGCATCGACGGTAATGCAACTTGAGCGTGAGCAGCTCCTTGGATATGAAGATTTGCGATTTTGAATGGTTGGAAGTGGCTAAGTTGACAAGATGCCGGTAACCAAGTTCAGCGTCCCAGAGAAATACACCTACCTCTCCGGATTTGGGGGCTACCATCAGTACCACCCCCTCAACTCATTGTTGTCCTTTTACCTTTCTGACAAAAACAGTTCCGAAGCCATACCAGGCGCTCTCCCCATTGGCATAAACAGTCCCCAACTGCCCCCCTTCTCCCTAAGCACCGAGCGCATCTCCGGCACCTCATTCACAGCCCCCCGCTCTCAAACCCTCCAAACATGGCTCTACCGCGTCCATCCCTCCCTCTCCCATTCCGATTTCTCGCCCTTTCCCTCCTCTTTCCACTCTCCCTCAACTCCATCATCCGATGAAGAGCTCCATCTCACACCCAACGCTCTACGCTGGAACGACTTCCCCATAACGCCTAACCAGGACTGGATTTCATCGCAGAAAATAATAGCCAAGTCCGGCTCCGCAGCAAAGAGAGAAGGACTAGCATATATGATATACGCTGCCTCTGAATCAATGCCAGCGCAGACCGTCTTCTCCTCCTCAGACAGCGACTACCTGATCATCCCGCAATCCGGGACCGTCGACATCCACACCGAACTCGGCCACCTCCTCGCGCGCCAAAGCGAAATCTGCGTCATACCGCGCGGGATCCGGTACCGAGTCGACCTCCCGAATGGCCCGGCCAGAGGCTATATCTGTGAACTATATCAAGGGCATTTCCAGCTTCCCGAACTGGGACCCATTGGTCCTTGCTCTCTTGCCAATGTGCGAGATTTCCAGATCCCTACAGCTTATTTCGAAGGCAGCATTTCGAACGGGGTGGCGACGTGTGAGAGAGAGCCTTGGACGGTGGTGACGAAATTCGCAGGGAAGCTGTGGCAGTGCAGCCAAGCGCACACCCCGTTCGATATTGCTGCTTGGCATGGGACGTATTACCCGTATAAATACGATCTTGGGAGGTTCAGTGTGATTGGAAGTATTTCGTTCGATCATCCGGATCCGAGTATCTTCACTGTGCTCACGGCGCCGAGTCATCGTGAGCCTGGCACTGCGGTTGTCGATTTTGCGATTTTTCCGCCCAGGTGGCTGGTTATGGAGGGTACGTATCGGCCGCCGTACTTTCATAGGAATGCGATGAGTGAGTTTGCTGGTGTGGTTATTAATAGTCAGGAGGAGGAGAGTGTGTGGAATAAGTGGGAGGGGTTTGGGCCGTTTGGGGCGACGTTGAATGGGGCGATGGTGCCGCATGGTATGGACAGGAGGACGCACGAGCAGGCAAGGAAACAAGAGTTGAAGCCGGAGAAGGTGGGGATGGAAGGCTTTATGATCTTTTTGTTGGAGAGTGAGAGGATGATGGGGGTTAGTGGGTGGGCTTTGGAGGGGGGTAGTAAGGGGTCAATTAGTGGTGCTTTGAAGGATCAGGAGAAGGCGAAGTTGTGATGTTGAGGCAATGAGTCTGGACTTGAGGAGGTTGGTGCAAATGTGTATATGGGATTTGAAAATGATTTAGAGGTATATTGTCAAAATAACCTCGTCTCCGGTACAACAAGGAAATACCAATTGGATGTCACTCCACGAGGAGACTCGCGAAGATTTGACGGCTTGGACGTTCGGAGGCAACTCAAACATCAAGCAATGACGTACAATTTTATTAAGAAAGGAGGTAATACAGTATGATGCCAATGGGATGCTGAGGAATTTCGCCCCTATCTGTTGAAATCTGGCGCCACCAGTGTGAATGCTGGAAACGAGATGACATTGAGTAAGCAGCTGGGCCCTCAGTGCTGGATGCAACGAAAACAAGGTTGAACCTCTCTTTCAAATGACGAGTGCTCGATGGTGAATGAGACTTCAAGAGACCTGCCATAGTTGAGTACCGAAGAAAAAGAATATGTAATTTGGAAAGCAAAATGATACAACAACTGGATCTGAAATTGGGAATCCACGAATCGTGGCATTAGACTTGGAAGATATCAGACCAATGAAAGCTATCAATTGGAAACCTCACGCATGCATCATGCACTCACTTAATGCTCTCTGTTCTCTGTTCCTTTTCTCTGTTTCCATTCGGGTGGTCGTACGCCTTGAATCTCACCCCGTATCGGGATCTTCAGCGGCCCCCAAGACGCCACTCTCCATCCCGTTTGCCATTTTAGTGGCCGTTGTTCCCGCCGCTGCTGCAACCCGCCACGAGCCCACCGCACCTGAAACACATGGATCGAATTATCGAATTCGCCTTCTCGCGCCATGATTTGCTGGTATTGAGATTGTGGGTTGCTGCAGCCAAAGTTGTGGGGGTGGGGCCAATGTTAGCACACATAAGCTTTTGGGCGTCTACCAGAATGGAGACTGGAATATTGGAAAGTTACGACGGGTATTGTAATACGCTTAGTTTCCCTTTCCGCGAGCTGAAAATCAGCGTGGAAAGTATCAGGAGATTGTTGCTGCACCTCGTCTGACGTGCAGCAGAGTCGGAATCTCGCATTGCGCAGATACACCTCACCACGGCTGGATGCGGAATATGATGTTGCATGAACTCCTGAATCTGGGGTATTTATAGGCCGTGTGGCGTTGTGCATGCGGCTAACCGGAAAGCGAACGATCACCGCTTTTGAGTGGAGATTAGACCTTCCTGACCATTGTGCTCAGGTGAGAAATTGCGGCACTCGGAAGCTCCTCCCTTGTTGAATAGATTCGGATAGGGTTGATCTTTGCTGGGGTCGAGAGGGAGGCCACAGTCGGTCCGGACTTGGCAGCGGCGGGGCGTGTTTGGGAAGAAGTTTATCTGGCGATTCTCCTTCTTGCCTGCTTCTGGTTTCTGCTACCTTTGCGCGATGACGCTTCTTCACCTTTGGGATTTGTATCCTCATCTTTCAACCTCGAGTTACCACACTTCTCAACCTTGGTACTTTGAATGAATTGAACGAGTTCCAGGAGGAGCAGGATGGCTCAGATTCAGCCATACCAGAGGTTCCCCGTGTTATTCCTTCTCTGCAACCTTGGTTCAGTTCGCAGTCAGTCTGGATTCAATCAATCAGCTCACTACTCGAATCTGTCGCAAGCGTTTCCACAACTCGATTCATTGTACACAGCTCCTCTCAAACATTCCCCGTATAATGGAGGCCGGAATAGCACACGATGTTGTTTGCAAGCTGTGAGCGAGTCATATGTTCTACAAAATGGACAACCAATTCAAAATCCAAACAAGGATCAAGGTTACATCGATTTCCCTCCCATAAATCTGAGCCAGTCGCAGTTTCCATGCGGTGCAAGTTATAATGGCGACAAATCCGGAGCCCAACCTGTCCTCGTACCGTATTCATGGTGCAAAAAGAACTGCGGTGGTTGGGAGAAGTCAACGAATACGGCTCTGAGTCAATGGGTCCAGCCATTCGTAGGTTTTATCTTGCCAGCAGCGGTGTTCTGTTTGAACGTACCTCGAAAATCGATGATCGGGATTTGGGATGGGTTCTTCAAGGATCACTTTGATGAACTATTGCCTGCTTCGACAGACGTTCTGGTCGAGCTCGCGTTCGTCCTTCATTTCCTCCTCACAATCTTCTTCAAGAATCGGAAGTTAGAGCGCCTGAGAAACTGGATTGAGAAAGAAACCCGAGAAGGAGGGTCTGGCAAGCATGGCGTCGTTCCATTAAGCGTCCAGCTGTTCAAGCTGTTCATTATTGTACAAAAGACGTTCCTCCTCATGTTGTTCAGAGCCACATTCGCCGCTGGGATAGCTCTGGTAAACACGCTCATTTGGGTGTCGGTGGTGTTCTCAGCGGCTGCACCCATGATTTTGAGCGGTCTTTATGAGGCCTCGCTAGACAGGAAGGTCATAAGGAGCATTTTGCACGAGTTGAAGGCCGAAGAGAAGTGTTCGACGAAGGAGGCGGATGGAAACTTGCCGAGAAGCCCGAGGGACCGAACTTCGGAAAGGGAAGTGTTTTACAAGAGAATTCATCAGCTGTATGCGATTCTCGTTGGAAATCTCCGGTTGCCAGAAAAGGACGACATAGAAGACGAGCCTGAAAAGCCACGAAGCGTGTGGAAAGACGTTTACCATTTGGTCAAGCCGCCAAGGCACCGGTGGGCCAACGTAGGTGGCTCGAACGAGAAGGAAGATTCGACAACAAATAGTCGCATTGAACCTGCCTCGGCTAGAGAAACGGACACAGAGGTAGATAAACAGATGATCCTCAACTCGGATTATCGCAAGATCACCGATACAAGATTGAAGGGAATGTTAAATTGCCAGGCAAGCTTCGGAGCAACAGTTGGAGCTCCAATCGTCTTCTTCGTAGGATCCTTTCTGTTTGGCGTAAAAAGCAATCTCAGCGTCCTCGGGGATAACGATACTTCACACGCCCTTGCTTTCGGAATGTGGTGGTAAGCTTCTTTCCATAACGAATTGCTGTTTCTTCTGTGGGAGCTGGGAGCCTGGGAGCTTCGCGGGAGCCGGCATACCATTCCTGTCTCGAGAGCTTGGCTCCTCAGCTCCTGAACTCTCATCAGAAAGCAGCAAGACTCCATACTAATTCGATGACAGGATGACAATTCCTCATGTTGCCATCGTTGCTGGTTGCTTGTTAGCAGGGAATAACCCCAATACGCTGGATATTATTGTATCCAGCGAGAAAGGAGGACCTTGGGAAGAAAGGGACATGAAAGTTCGACAGGGGTTTCGCAAATTCTATCTGTTGTACTACCACAGTGTGTACGTCCCGGTTGATATGTGGGCGAGAGGCAAGAACAAAAAAATATGGATCGATGAGCTGTTCTTCCGATACGGAGCGTCCCCGACTTCAAAGGATGCTGAAGGAAGAGGCAAATATGTTGCTCGACATGGCAAGGGAGAATTCCACTTTGATCTTTGGGATTGGATCTGGATGTTTGTCATCAGCGGGGGGCTGATGGTGCTTCCGTTCGTCCTTGCATTTATTACGAGTTACTATACCCCAACCATCGGACTCGCTTGCAGAAGCCTTACTTTCCTGCTGTACTTCGTCTTCCAGGTGTGGCTCGGAATGATTTGGTTGTTCGACTTCATCACGCCCTTGGTTTGGACGAAGCATGTTGCATGGTTACCTTTTGGAACGTACACCGAAAAGAGATCAATGACCGAAAAATGCAAGGACAATGGGTCCTCGACGAGTGGAGAGCGATCTGGTGTCGAAGTGGTCGAGTACGTCACCAAACCCAGAAAAAACTGCCCAACCATAATGGGATTCCTACTCGGTTTCAATTTCTGTGTTTCCATGTTTACGGCTGTTTTCGGGACGTTTTTTCAACTCCTGGGCGTGTACCGAAACTGCCTCTGCTCAATACCCATTTCGTTCTGGTCGAGGGGAGACTATCCTCTAGACATCTCCACTAACACTGCGGAGGCCATCCGACTCGCGACCAACTTCTGGGTACCCACTGGAATCGCGTCCATCGTCTTGATGATCGTCACCTGTTATGTGGGTTGGTGGTATCAGCGACATTGGAGACATCAATTCAACGCTGCTGTGAAAGCGCTCCTGGAGCCGAAGGACGGCTCAGTCCATGATCCAAAAGCCGATCATGAGGCGAGTCTAAATCCAAAGTTGATTTTCTCGACGGATAATCGGAATCAAATTCCAAGAAAAAGCGTTTCGGGGGCTGGTGTTGCGAGGAACGTTGGGACACGTGAAGAAATCACAGCGGGTCTAGCGTTGAGCCAAAGCCAGAACGATCTTGCTTTGAGCAAGACCAAGCACACGTTTATCGATGAACCCGGTGATGGCTGATCTGTGTCGAGTATACTGAGACGGAAGTTTGGTGGACTGTATGCTAGTTAGCCATCAAGCCTGCAGCAAACGAATATTTCTGAATGGAAACCGACCTAACATATGGAGTAAGAGCCCACTGTTCAATACAGAAGACAAATCGTGATCATGATGGCATTTTAATAATAACATTTCCATCGCCACCTATCCAACTAGCACCAATCTTCTTGATCTTGCCCTCACTGGCAAGGTACAAGAGCAGGTATATATAATCCACTATGATGCCCCAGCAGTAGACTCGAATCGCCGAATATTCTGCATCCCTGACACACCATACTCCCCATCCAACCAGATTCTTTCCAATGCGGTCCCCAAGGAAATTCCAGCATCTCCTTCGAAGGTCTTCGTCCCAGCTATCACAATCAAGTAGCCAGTGACCCCGTTCCATTGGTCTTAATTCCCGAGTCACCACAACAGGACGAAAGAGACGTGCAGCAGGCATCTTCGAGGCCAGCTGGTGCAGAGTATCCGTGATGAACATCACTGGTGTCAGGTCCTCAGTGGATGTGGGAGGTGGGGCTGGGCGTACTTCGAGAAGGTTCACCCAAGGGGAAGGTCTATCTGTGCTGGGTGGACTCGATCTTACAGCCCTAATGATTTGACTGGAGGGTATACTGGTGGTTATTCCGATATTCTCAGAGCTTGAAACATCGATACGTTGCCGTTTCCGGGGACTGATGAGCAGGCTAATAGGATGCTTGTCTGAAGGTATTGTGGAGTCATCCATAGTCCTCGGCGGCGCGGAGGTTGTGCGAATCTCCCCAGAGCTTGATTCGGGCCACTTTCTCTTCAAACCAAGATCGGGATCCTGTATAGAGGGAGTATCGTGACTTCGATTCTCGGGACCTTGATCGGCAATCTTCCTGGTCCACTTGTTTGGAGATGGGGAGGAAAGAACCCTGCTACTTTCGAGCGAATCTGATAACGGCACTTGGCTAGTAGATATGCTCCCGGTGCTTGTCTCAGGATCCGAATGTTGTCTACCTCCTAGTTGTCGCGAAGGCTCCTCGGCACTGCCATGTGTCGGAAGGTAAAGCTTGAGAATCCGCGAAGGGGAGGTAAATTCGGGCACCGATATATTGTTCTCGGGTTGAGAATCAGCAATACTACTCCGTGAATGCCGCCATGAGTCCGACAAGTCCTGAGTTCGCTGGATTTGTCCAAGTCCAGAGACTGGCTCGTCACGTGTGACCAGGCCTTGAAAGACGGGAGAATCGATATTGTCTTGGACGCTGTTGAAGGAGAGCATCGGTGATTGCAGCGAGTGAGCGTGGCTTGAGAGGTCTAAAATCTCGCTTTGGAGAGAAGTTCGCCGTCCAGTACTGGCATCCTCATCCTCGTCGGGGCGATATGAGGCAGCTGATTCCCGCTCTTCTTGTGTTGATTGCAGTAGGTCTCCTTGCAGCTGACTCGGCGCCTGTCCACCCAAGACATCAACCTCATTGCTGGCAGACTCCTCTTCTAGTCGTTGATGTGTTTCGGGTTGGAATCTTATGTATGCTCGAGCAAGAGCGCGGTATCGAGTATCATCCCGCCCCCTGCTCGGCGCGGTGGTGTGCACCAATATCTCTACATCTGTCCCTGCGATGCTTGCCATGGCTTATGCGAAAGCCTATAATCATTATTTGCGAGTTGTTGAAGCAAAGACCAATGTTGAACCGGCATATATTTGTGATGATTGAGATGTGCACGTTTAAAGGAAGATCATTATGTTCCAAGGTTGAAGTTCATGCCTAGCGTCATGGTCGGCCCGGAGTTTTGCCGTGCCGACAACAAAGTTATGAGGTATGCTGTGATTCCAGGCCCAGTACACTATAAGCACAGGCTTTACCGGGAAAAGTGCGTAATGAAGTGAACAACCCGACTACTTTACTTTATCAAATTTATTATCACTATGCTTATACCTGGCAGCCTGAATATTGTAGAGTTCCATTGAGGGGTTTTGCGTAATTGTATTTCAGATGCTCCTGATCGCCCTTCCAACCTCACCCCGGTCCCAAAGATGATAATCCGGAAAGGTCAGAAGAACACAACCTAAATTGGCAATATATAACGAACGCCATGAATCACACAAATGTTATAAAAAATTCTTCCTCCGTTATTGTTTACTTAAAAGTGAGGGGAGTATTTCCAGGGCTTCCAATACACCCACACTATGGTGTGGGTAAAGAGTTCCGGGAGACGCTTACATAAAAAAACCCACACCACCCTCCCACCACTAAAATGATCGCGCATCGCAATCGTATCCCTAACTTATAGCGCTCACATCGCTAATTCATAGTATTCACATTAGTAAGCTATAGCGCTTGTATTAGTAAGCTACAGCGCTTACATTAGTAAGCTATCGCGCCCACATCGCTAAGTTACAGCGCTCGCATCGCTAAGCTATAGTACATACATCGCTAAATTATAGCGCCTACATACCTAAGTCCTAGCGCCCGTATCACTAAGCTATAGTACTCACATCACTAAGTTACAGCGCTTACACCGCTAAGCTATAGTACGTGCATCGCTAAATTACAGCGCTCACACTTCAAGCTTTTGCACCCACTTAACAGGAGGGGGAAGCAGGGAGGCGCTAGTACGAGTAATAGAAAGGCTAATACAGATAATAGAATATCTATAATTGCAATTGCTAGCAGAATTATAATGAGAGTTAATACGATTACGATGCGCGATCAGTTTAGTGGTGGGAGTGAGTTTTGGTGGGGGGACCAGGGGGTGGTGTGGGTTTTTTTATGTAAGCGTCTCCCGGAACTCTTTACCCACACCATAGTGTGGGTGTATTGGAAGCCTATTTCCAGGGAGGTTGCTGAGTCATCGACCCCTGCACCTGCTGCGATCCCTCTGACAACCACGAAGCATGCTCGAAGCCCGCCTGTGCAGGCAGCGCTTCACACAGAAGTCATCTCTTGAAGCCCACCAACGCGAGAGCTTGCATGCCTACTGCTACGACTGCGGGATAATTATCCTGTTATCAGGTTGGGCAATGTTCCAGTGCTGGCCACGTGGTTACCGACGAAGCGTACTGGACTTGCAGTTACCTATATCAGCTGGCTTTAGACGGTAGGTGTTATTGCAAGACTCTGTCGAGGGAGATGCGAATACGATCTATGATTGATTGCCACCTCCAATTGCTAGTTCTGATTCACGACTTTTTGCCCTGCAGGAGGCCTCCTGCATAAGAAGCACGCAGGGTCCGGAGTGGTTGATTCCAACCCCCCCAAGCAGCCGCATCCTATCATCAGTTCCTGCAAGGGAACCGGTCTGAGCGGTTGATGATCCGATTGCCTTACTCTTTTTCTTTTGAGCCGCCAGCAGGACCTGCGATATTGCTCCGCTGGCAAGATGCAGCGTCATCCGGATCTGTGTGGATGACACTTCTCTATTGAAGCTGCCTAACTCGCGGCGCTCGGTGGGGGTGGGCCCTTTCTTCTATGGTGCTCTTCTAAGAGAATGGTATAAGGCTCGCAGACAAGTGCGGATGGGGAGGTTGTAAATCTCATCTAAGTTCCTTCCGGTATACTGACCTGTTTAGTTTCCTTGCACGAATCCTCATTGCTGCTATCAGTGCTATGGCTGACACCGCGATGAATTTGGTAAGTCCAGCGCAGCTAGATATCATCGATGGGTTACGCGGGCTCGGAATGTCAAACTATGTTGCCCTGCCGCAGGTAAGAGGCGTATCTTGTATGGTATTCCTCGCTGACAACTGGATTCGAACAGCTTGCCGTAGTGGGAGATCAGTCGAGGTATAGTTGGTTAGATTCCAAAACTCCTCTGCTGACTGTCGTAGTGGCAAGAGTTCCGTTCTTGAAAGCTTCTCTGAGCTCCCATTCCCACGAGACAGTGGGTTATGCACTAGATTCGTAACGCAGATCATCTTCCGGCGTGGCTCCACGACGAGCATCAAAGTCTCCATCATCCCAGGGCCCGATCGAAGCCCCCAAGAAGCGAACAAGCTCCGAGGCTATGTGAAGGACGGGCTGTCAGCTCTGACTAGCAAGGAGTTTCTTGACATCCTTCACGCGGTTCGTCGTCTGCCATAGTACTCCAAGCACCACTCGACTGACTTCTGTCACCGCAGGTCTGCAAACTGATGGGTATCCCCGGCCCCAGCCAATGTCTCGGATCGGGTCAAGCCACCTTCAGCGATGATATCCTCAGCATAGAGCTTTGTGGCCCAGATAAACAGAACTTAAGCATCATCGATATCCCGGGCATCTTCAGAACGCCGACGGAGGGTGTAACAACAGTGAACGACATGGATTTGGTGAGAAGGATGATGATGCACCATATCAAAGACGAGAGGACTATCATTCTTGCAGTCATCCCCAGTAACACAGACATTGCTACTCAGGAGATCTTATCCATAGCTAAGAAGTTAGACCCTAAAGGCCTCCGGACGTTAGGTGTCCTCACAAAACCCGACCTGATAGACAAAGGTGGGGAAGAAAATGTGGTGAGCCTCGTGGAGGGAAAGCGTAACCCGCTCCGTCTTGGATATTGCATTGTCCGAAATAGGGGCCAGAGCGAGCTCTCAAGCGATGCCGACACGCGCCACAGGACGGAGAAGGACTTCTTCTCAACGGAACCCTGGTCCAGGTTGGACCGAGATCGGGTGGGAACACCGGCACTCCAGAGGCGTCTACAGGAGCTGCTCGTCAGTATTACACGCCGAGAGTTCCCAAAGGTCCAAGCCCAGATTTTTCAAAGGCTCTCGACCAGCCGCAAGCATCTCGAGGACCTCGGTGCAGATCGTGAATCGGCGGACCAGCAGCGTCGTTTCTTGCTCGAAATGTCACACAACTTCCAGGATGTGGCGAACTGCGCCTTGGATGCGTACTATTCTCGCCACACGGTGTTCGGAAGCATTCCTGAGCTCAGGATTGCCACATTGGCTGTCGAACGCATGGAGCGCTTCGCAAAAGATATCGAGACACTAGGGCATACTGTCGACTTTGAATCGGGTGATGGAGAGGATGAGGCCACCAGATCCCCAGCCTCCGGTTTTATGCCCTCAAATGGGTCGGAAGCGGGCGCTGAGAATCCTCATCTCGAGTACCCAGAACTCGCCGACCTGATCTCGACGAACGGAGTGGCTCCCGAGCCAAGTGACAGCAACATCCTCGAGTGGATAGGAGAAGAGTACCGGAAGGCGAGAGGTTTCGGCCTTGCAACAATTGGGCCTTCAATCTTGCCTACAATATGGCAGGAACAGTCAAAGAACTGGGAAGGTCTGACCTTGACATACATAGCCGATATCGTGTTCTTCGTTCACGACTTCACTTGCAAAGCCCTTGCCCACGTCTGCCCTGATGAAGGGGTGCGTTCCGGCCTGTGGTCGGTGCTGCAAGAGCGACTTGTTGACAGGTATCGAGCGGCCGTAAACCATGTGGAGTTCATCATCCGAGTCGAGCGATTTGGCACGCCTTTGACGACGAATCGCTACTTCAATGAGAACCTGCAGAAGTGCAGGATAGACCGCCTAGAGAAGCTGTTGGAGACGCACACAGAACTTCAAAAAGATCCCACCCCCTGGCAATCGCGTAACCAAATTGTCCGGCTTGACCGGATCAAGCAATCCATGGCCATGGATAATTCGGAACACACCATCCAAGACATCCATGATATCTTGGAATCATATTACCAGGTTGCAAGAAAACGCTTCGTAGATACTGTATGTATGCAAGGTGTCGATTTCTACCTCTTGACAGGACCAACCTCACCGCTGCGAATCTTCGAGACAGCTTTCGTGAGCGAGTTATCTGCGACTCAGTTAGATCTCATTGCAGGAGAAGACATTTCCACCAAGCAGCTCCGGAAGAACTTGAAGAATGAGATCGATGCTTTGGAAAAGGGCAAAAAGTTGCTTAGGGCGTGAGGACGTCTGAATTTGGGATGCGTGGCAGGGCTTCGCCTTGAGGCCATTTAAAGTCAATAAGCCGCTCGGAATTTCATGGACTTTAAGAATCATGTGGCGGCGGCGGTCCATAAGGTCGGCCGTCGAGAGTTTCTTTGCAAATACTCTAGCGCGTTGCGAATACTTGATGTCGATGGCATGTTGAATTATTTGATCGGTGTGCTGTAGCATGTCTCAATCGCGGCAATATAGTGACGTTCAGTTGGAGAAGTCCACATTGCGAACCGTCCACCCCCCAGGCCCGCCCCCCGGCGGATAACTTGGAGAAGGTTGGTTCTGATGTATCGGTCATTCGAATTTCATAAGTGGTAGGTTCAAGTGAACAAACAACTTGAAATTTCACTCGTGAATACTCTTAATCCTCTCGTGTAACCTCGTCTGCTCGAATGTTTAGATTCTCATGATATTGATTTTTGTGATTCTTCCACAGCTGAAAATGGTTTCAGCGTCACATGTCTCATTTTCTCATGGCTGAGATATGGTGGCTTGCTCAGCCTCGGCAACGCGAATTTTCATTCCATAAGGAACGGCTTCCCGGATTCTGGGTTCATTCTGACTTTCTGCTCTTCCCATACTGGGGTAATCTATTTCCCAAATGGCCCAGTCGACCAACCCACGTCGCGAATCCCCGGGCTTCGAAGAATCACCTTTTCCGAGCAGGAAGTATGACGAAGACATAGACATCAAGCAAATATTGATCAGGAATGAGACTCTCCTCTGGGATCTTCGAGCGCAACGAGACACTGAGACATCTCGACAGCTGGAATTGCTTCAGGCTATCAGAGACGAGTTGGTTTCTCAAACAACGCCTTTGCACTTGATCTTTAACGCAGTCCTTCAATGGCTTCTCGTGGCTACTGGTATTATCTTTGGAATGTTTGCAATTGCAGGAACTGGCTTACAAAATAACGGAAACTTCCTGGCAAAGATGCAGAATCAGATGAACTTGGTAACCTTTTGCCAGGCGAATAATTCGGTAGGGATCGCCTCTCACATGCCAAAGGAGCAAAATGTTAATACTGCGCTAGAGTATCTACGCCCACCCTTGCGAGGAGATTTTGCAGAAAGGGCCTTCCACAATTGCGTGGTTGGCAGATCAGACTTTCCCAAAGAACTCACTGGGTGCCGATTGGCCCTGGAAAGACGATAATCTTTCAATGTTTAAGCAACCTTACAGCTGGTACTATTGGATTATCCCACCCGTCGTGACTGGGTTGGCCGCTACCCTCCTAACGTGGCGTCTGTATCGAAAGAAATTTGGGAAGAAGAAGGATAGCAACTCACAATTATCGAAATCGGAGCCAGATATAAATAGTCACTAAGTAGGCTTATCCGAGCTCGTACACCATGTCATACAATCTTACAGGGAACAGGAATGGATCCGGGTCCTCTCATGAATGCAACTTCCCCAAAACCAAGGGATGTTCTGGGCCAACCTGGCGATCTCAAATTCTCAATCCGGGAACACCTTTTTTACGGAGCATTCATCGAATCTTGGCAACAGCTCAAAACTTTCACAGCAGCTTCCACACAGCCTTAGACAAGTCTCGTGAGACAGAAGGACTTTCGACTTTTCCCCGTAATCTGTATTTAAGAAGAGCTAAACCCTGCAACTATATTTAGTCGAAGGAATATTGCACAGCGAAGATAAATGCATGGGCAACTTCTTCATCAAAAATTGACTTCCTCGAAATATTCTGTGAGGCCAGTGATACCCATTCGTCGGGTCTCGGGACACCTCAGGTTCGTACGATATGAAGGGAATTCCTGTTTCAATAAATAGCCACCAAACCTTATCTCAAGATCGGGGTTTGAAGGCATCCTGCAACTTGCAATATTTCCGGCTATTCAAACTTTGGGCATCATTTCAACCACCAGCTGATTTATTTTGGTGAAATGGTTGGAGTTGTACTCCGCATTCTGTGTTTCGCATTGTCGACTCTTAACTCCTGAATCCGGCTCGCATGCGACTCTAGTACAGCAACTTCGTCTCCGGCAGGAAATCCAGATATACTTAAAAATACTCGAATTTGTGCGACGCTACAAATTCTCACGCCGTGAGTTGGGTGGATCATTCGTCCACGTCGATGTTACAATCTGGCTACGATAGTATCTCGCCCAGCCGGAGAGCCTGAAATCACGAGCCCAGGCCAACCCTCATGCGCGCTTCAGGTAATAGACAGCTTGACAGCTTGACAGCTGGCTACAACCCCCAAACGCAATGCGTTGCCTGGTTCCATAAACACTTGCTGTATTTTCTCTCCCATTCTTCTTGCTTTGTTTGCAATTATTCGACCCATACGCGAGTCTTGATGTTTTACCGTCCTCAGAACCGACACGAAAGAAACTCGCCTTCGACCCCTCCATCCCCAGTGGCCCCGTCGAACCTCGTTCGAAGTCCTCTCCACCCTCAACGTCGAACTACCCTCATGCAAAGCAGTCAGTACACCTTGACATCGCACCCTTCCTCGCAAACGCCGGCTTGCGGGGTATGGTCTCCAACGTCTCTTTTGTTCCTGTTGTCGGGATGCGGGCCTAGCGCAGAACGGAAAATTTTGAAGAGTTGGCGAAGGAGTGGGAGAATAAGTTTGAAAGCTTGGAGTTGGTGTAGAGGATGCTGGCACATAAAGGGAGGCCCCCTTTGCTTTCTAGTACTGTAACGATCACTGAGAGAATGGTGGAGGCTGAGGTTAGTTTGCTGGAAGATGCGGAAAGTGATGAGAAAGCACGTGATACGAGATATGATCAGGCGACAAGACGAGATGAGAAAATGACGGTGAAATGTGAAAGTGTTCTACACAAGATTCCTTTTCAATTGTTACTTAAGGGTCGCTGTGACTAAGTTCATTGCTGAACAGAACCTCGCTTCGGCAAACGCTCTCCCGGGCCGAGAAAAGGGAAGCTGCAACCTCCAAAACATCTCGGAACTCCAAAACTCACCTTGCCCGGAAAGACTTCACATGCTCACTCACGCCACCGCATATATGTCATGTGCGCCCATTTACTTCCGGCGCCTCATCAGCATGGCGTTTTCCTCACGTGGTGCCTAACGCGTTTGCTAATGTGGTGTGACAAGTCAGCCCACTCAATGGTAAGGTGAAGCGACACAACCATGACGCGCTCCCTATCCTCCATAAAACCACGCTTTCGCACAAAAATGCCTCTCTCCTCCGATTCAACACCAATTCATCCAGAAATCGCAAATCAAACAATCAAATCAAATAAATCGCCGACAATAGCGTCGTCAACACCAACTCCGAGAACAAGTCATAGGGGGCACCACAGATACTACCCAACCTTCAACATGATCCTCTTCGAAACTAGCACTTCGGTGTTTGAACTGCTGTGGGACATTGCGCTGGCGCTGTTCATCATCCGCCTTTCCTTCTTCTACTTCGCGCTCTCGTTCTCTTCCGGGCTCTTAATAACATACTTCCGCCTCGCACGCTTACAGCCCATAAACCACCTCACGCAACCGCAGTCCGAACTTATCACGCTACCCCTCTTCCTACTTTTCAACACGCTCTGGGCGCGCTTCATAGTCGTGAATTATGAGGTCCCGCGTGTTAGAGGATTCAGGCTGGCCATTGGAATTTTAGCGTTAGGCTTTATGCTGGTGGCGGAGTTGGCGGGCGGGATTTTCATGTATGAGAAAGGCTGGAGCGAATGGATCTGGGAGACGGATTATGTGGCTGGTGGGCTGGGAGCAGGAGTGCTGTTCCTGTTTGGCTTGATGCCGTTTTTGCTGATGGGCGTTGAGGGGGTGACGGATGAGATGGGGGAGACGTATCATGGGCATGAGAATAAGCCAATTGTTGCTGCTGTGTAAGTTATCTTCGCCGTTTTTGGGGATGGTGCTGATGAGATCTAGACCGACGGTTGCTGTGAGTGAGAAGGAGTTCGCGAATGGCAAGAAGACGCAATGATCAACCATTTTGGGAAAGAAATAGGGAAGGGGGAAAGGAGACGAAAAGATTGAGAACTGGATATAATAAAGAAGTCGTCGTCAGGATCCCCGCTCTGGTTGACAGGACGCTGTGATATTTTGACATTCCAAGGCGTTGGTTAGGAGTTAGGGTTGAGGCGTAAGGTCATGACTTTTAATCTGGATATATCGCTGAATAAAACACAACCCTCAACTGAATTCATGTGTATTCATTGACGGACGCGAAATATACGGGAATTTAGACCATGGGTGAAGAACAGGGCGCAGATTTTGCTATACCCCGCGTTTTACCCCGCCGCACTCCTCTTTTCTTCTCCATGAGTTGTGTCAATTTTACCAAAGATCCATTCGTCAAGCCACAGCAGCAGCCGCAGTTCTCATCTCCTCGTGTATCATGAAGTCGAATACGATCCGCGCACCAAATCAAGTAGTTCTCTGAAGGATTTTCGCGCACGCCGCGTAGCCGAGACCAAATGCCGTCAATTTGAAAGAACGATAGGCTTGTCCTGTATTTCCTCTCTCAGAAGTAGTCGCAACATAAGCCAGATGCGATATGCAACGAAGTACGATCTTAGGACCGACTAGACAGGCAGTGTTGCGTCGCCTTTCTTGGGAGTAGGGGTGTATGGTGGTGGCACAAGATCAAAGTCCGCGGGTGGATTTCCCTTTGCCTGCATCTCGGACCCGTTCTGATCAACTAAATCTCTTTCTCTTAAATGACCTGTCTGATGTTAGCACGAATCCATAACAAACCAAGTACGGAATACTAACTGAAAGTCTCCTTCGCTATTCCCCAGAAGAACGGAACCCACAGCAGAATGGCAGTGATCTGACCATAACTCCAGCCATTGTCTGGAAGTTGATCTCCACTCAGCTCTCTTAGGGTATCACGAAGGTTTCCGGTCACAACAGCGTTGGCGACAGCCGAGGTAATGTTCAACAGCAGAATGGTGATCAGGAAGGTGACCTCGCCGTGTTTCCTCAGCCATGCGGGAGTAAATTTCAGAAGCATTTTGGCAAAGACCCCACCGATGATACCAATCGCCAAACCGCCCAGTGCTCCGATAATGTCCCACTTTAACGTCATCAATCCTTTCTCGGACGCCGGAAGTAAGGCGCTGAGATTGGTGAAGCCGTATTGACTGTGGCACTGCTTCGCCAGGTCTTGGTAGATGCCTGGGTGCGGGACCTCTACCACACAGCTCGTGGCCAGCTGAGCGATACAGATCGCAAAGTAATAAAGCTGCCAGTGCCAAGTCAAATTCGCCTTGTTCATCACGTTATCGGAGAGCTGGCCGAACAGCATGGTGGTGAGGATCAAGAGCTGAGTCCAGACGACGTAAGAGATCAAGACAGTCTCCATGACTGAAGGGGCCTGACGCCAACGGACAATCGAGGCTACCAAGAGAGAGATACTAAAGAAGGCGTTGATTTCATAGACGGATTTCTGGAGCTTGCGGAGGAGTGGAGTTCTTCGGATAGCAACTTTCCATGAGAAAACGTTGAAGAGCCAGATGAGGATTGGGAAGAGAGCTCCGAAAAGGCAGACGAGAGCTACTTGGATAAAGTACGAGATTATAATCTAAGCGAGTATCAGCAAGAGTCGGGTCAAAACTGACCCGAAAGTGTAGGTAACTTACTCCTTCACCTGCTAATGCCTGATGAGCGGGTTAGCTATGTAGAAAAGATGAAGGATTCGTGATGAACATACTCCAGGTGCACTGGTAGAGTTGAAAGCAACCTGGCAAATATTCGCGCACTGTGCTACGACGTCGGGTACGATGAGCTTCTCTGCCTGAATCTGTGCCACGAGTGAGGCTGAGCTTGTCCAGTCGCATGAGAGTGAAGAGACAGCAGCAGGTGCGCTAGCACTGCCGCTGACGGGAGAGGCGACAGGACCCTTCATCACGGCCATGTTGAAGGTCGAAAGTTGAAGGTTGGAGGTTAAGAGTGATGGTTAAAGAATCAAGATCGTGTAAGGCTGAAGAGGTGCTGCTAAGTACTGTGAGAGCAGCTTGGTCCGTGCAGTGCGCTAGTCTTGTTTGGGTGGCCGAACACTCACGAAAATTTGTTTGGTCACAGTGAGGCTGCGATGCTGAGCTACTGCACTACAGCCTCATCAGCCAGATTGATAGGCAGATTTGCAAAATTCAGAAATGCAAGATTCCTGAATGGACGGAAGGTGATCCGAAAAAGAGTCGTTTTCGCCCGATCGCCCCCCTTTTCTCGCCTCGGCTATTGGGCCTGTCTCTTCAGGCACGTGACACATAGTCACAGTCTCAATTGCGGTTTATGGTCTTGTAAGATTCATTGGTTGGCAGGTAAGATTAAAACGAGTCCTTTGAGGAAAAGAAGACGAACTGTTTGTTGCTTACAATAAGAAGATTTGAACAAAGACTCTTTCAACGGCTCCTTCACTACGTTATCATCTTTCTTATTACAGAACGATGGCATTGCGGCTATTATATTGAGGTTCCCAGTTCTACGGATTACCCAGCATTTACAGCTTTGATAATTGTATCTCCGATACTCACAGCTCCTCAATGCTCTCCCAACCAAATATTTACCCCAACTCCAACCCAAAAGATCAGAAATTTACCACTCGGAGTCTTCAAAATGTGTCAAGTCAGTAGTTTTCTCTATCACGTCAAGTGTGGGTACACTATTCTAGTGTCAATCGTTGAGAAATGCAGAAATGAATGTGGCTGCATGGATCAGCCCGATTATTACAGATTAGTGAACGTCAAGTGCCCTGATTGCATTTACGGCTCGCCTCAACTTCCCCAAAGCAATAGAAACCAAGCCCTAGCAGATTTCAAACTTCTACAGGCTGAAGGCGACAAGTTTCGTGCTGAGCTGAATCAAAATAATAAGCCTGAAGAAGCATATCTTTGCAGTATCTTCTCCAGAACGCTTGACTTACGACAAGGCTCAGCGGCGACAAGCTCTCCGTGGGAACCTGGAAAAAGTACTGAAGTATTCCTTGGACCGAATGGCAATCTGGACGCACGGCAGGAACGACTTGATGGTGCCATTCTTGAGGTACCAGAGGACATTGATTACATGTTCTCAAACGATAAACTCCTGACTCAAGCAGATCTATTGCAAGAAGCTCACCGGTGAGCGAGAAACTCTGAGTATATTGATGGTATTTCATGCGCTATCCACATGCTCAAAGAATTGGAGGATATTTTGCGGATCAACTACGAGAGAAGGTTTCCGAATCACTGCCTTAGCCCCTCAACCTTGAGAAAGTTTCTTCTCGATATATCAGCCATCCTTCGTGTAGCACTGCCAAATTGCAGACTTGAGGAGAAAATGACACAACATTGCAAGCAACGTAGAACTAAAAATGCCAACTAACTCTGGGGCAAACCCTCTCAGTTAATAAATACTAAGCTCATAACTATTTACTGCAAAGCAACACTCCTTGACTCCCTTCCACGTCGGACGTCACCAAAAAAAAAATTAATTTCCATCTTTTGCTGCATCAAATTTGTTGAGTATAGGTAAATAATGAAGAAAATGCTCGAGTGATCCCGACCTTTGCACTCTTAACAGCGTATTATCTTTGCCCCTAAGTTGAGAACAAATCGAATTCCATAACTTTTGTGTCAAAAAAGAACTTCCCTCCCTCTATTGTTTTTTATCTGTTTTCTTTAATGGAGATTCCACGAACTTTATAACCCGCCAGATCATTCTATCCATTGTTATCTTGAACGGTTGTGTTGCATTGTCTCATACATTCATTTTCTGGAGAATAGTTTTATATCTCTCTTATGGCACTGGACGTGGATCGCTGGGTCTCAGCTGCTCCGTTCATTCTTCCTCGACTATCACTTCTCTTTCAATGTTCTCGGCTTTCCTCAGGCTTCCACAAACCACCAAACTCCCACAACTACTCTCATCATGGCGATTCCAGACGGTATGTAGTAATATATCACACCTTTTGCGGTCATAACGCTCCAGGTGTAGAGAACAGTGGAAGAAGTTATGTCTATACATGCTAGGATCATCCAACCTACCGCTGCATTCTTCATGCAAGTTACGGGCCATGCGAGAAATGTTTGAGGGGGACTTGGTACCCTCTTACAGGTGAGTCTCTCGATGGAATGAAGGTTGCAATGGAGTCCCTTAAGTTGGACGAGGATGAATACAGAATTGAAGTCAGCGAGAGAAACGAGCCTTTGGAGGAAATTTTGTGCAACCTACCGGTAAGTCTTCTCGACATTCCTCAAGCCTAGTCTAACCACTATAAAATATAATTCTGGACTTTTCATTAATACTTTATGGTATTACTAACACTTGCCTGTTCCATTTCCGTGCTGGATTCTCACATTGTATACTTGTTGAAACCTGATTCTCTAATAAATTATCTTCATGTTTTATTGCGTTGTTTGCGCCAGTCTCGGTTCAGGGGAATCGCCATGAGTGCAGCCTCCCTTGGATCAGCAACTCGCTTAAAAAGGGGGCGGGGTATGACAAAGAAAAATTCCCCGGAACACGGTGGTCTGAGCACCGGGAATCACTGTGATCCAGCCCTTCAATCGTTGTAATACCCTATAATTAGGTAATAAATTCCTACACCCACCTATGCATTGCCAGCGTTGGACCCGAATTCACGCAAGTTAAGACTAAGTGATTATTCATGTCATCCCATTCGTGAACTACCTAATTAAAACGAAGTCAAGAGCAAGTCAATACCAAAACAAGCAAACGAGGCCGTAACTGTCCAAGCTATAAACTTTCTTACCCACCAAGCTGCTTAAAATTCAAATTATCCTGATGCCGGAAGCGGTTGCCTGCAGCCTTAATCTGCTCTGTTGCTCTCGTCTGCCCAATCCTCATATTGCCACTTGCTTGCTGTGCCTGCAAATCGATAACTTTGGATGCCCTCTGCTGCCCCAACTTCATATTCCCACTGCGTTGCTGGTACGCCAAATTGATGTTCGCTCTCTGATATGCCGTGCTGTTCTCAATCTTGCCCTTGGTTGCAAGAGTGCTGTTCTCAATATTTCCCTTGGTCTGAAGAGTCTGCAATGTTTGATGGTCAAATTGTCGCTGAAAGCCTAGCCTCTCCTGGTTTGAAGCTTTCTGGTAGTGCAGCTTGGTACCAAGTTGGCCTTGCAAGTTTTGAACTTTGATCTGCCCCATTCTGCTTTCTGTTTCCAACTGGTTGTGGCGATCTTCCTGGGTGATCTGGAATTTCTCTGCCAGGTTCTGGTTTTGGACCCGTCCCAGCTGCTGTTCTACTGCAATCTTGTGACTGCGATCTTGTTGCGTCATCTGCAGCTTGTTGTGCATCGTGTCGGTTTCAATCTGACCCACTGCTGCACGAGTTCCAATTTCAATCTGACCCTTATTCCTGAGTGTGTTGATCTGGTCTTGGTTTCGAGCGTATTCATGCTGGTTCAGAGCGCCTTGAGTGCTGATTTTCCGTTCGTCGGTTGCGTATTGATGTTGCAATTGCGACTGACGGTTCTCGTCCTCGAGGAGATTCTTGTTTCGCCTTGCATTGTACTCCATATCCGATAGTTCGCGATTCGCCTGAATTTTACCAGTATTCATCTGATTAGCATGCTGTAGTCTGTGGTCGAGATCGCCCCTATCTACACCGCTCCTTGATTCTCTGTACCTGAGCTCATCCTGCTGCTGCTGCCGTTTGAGTTCCGCTTCGCTTGACTTACCCTCCAGTCTGAGGTCCTGTTGTGCTTCGAGACTGGAGTACTGCATGCCTTGTTCTTGACCAAGGTAGCTCAACTTTTGTTCTTGGGTCAGACCATCGTGCTGTAACTGGGCTTGCCGACTTTGTTGCTGCATGCCAAACTTTGCCTGGTGTTGTGCAGTCTCAATGTTCAGCTTCATCACATTTCCAGATGCCATCTCGCCCAAACGTCGGTCGTAGAGCTCTTCTTGGTGCATGAGTCCTATGCCATGTTCTCTGTCTTTCAGCTTCATGCCGAGGAGATGAGTGTCGAGTGTATGCATAGACTGCTGCTGTCCGATGTTTTCGCGCTGCTCCATCAGCATCAAATGTTGTCTCTGACTAAGTATCTGCCGATTGGCCGCCTCTTGGTCTGCTCTCTTGACCTTGCGTTCGAAATCTTCCTCCTCCTCTTCGATTCGAGTTGTTCGTATCCATTTCTTGTGGTCCAAATCCTGTAACCGTTGTGGCATTCCGATAGCATCTCTGGGCTGCTGCATGCGCTTTTTGGCATAGTACCTGTCGGTTGCGCTGAAGTCTTGGAGCTTCTCCAGTAAGTGCATTTGAGTGGCTTCAGGTTGTTGAATTCTACCTTTCTTGATGTACATTGTGGGCGAGTAGAAGTAGTCTCCTTCTTCATAAATATTTTGTGGATCATTCAGATCCTTCCACAAGCATGCTTCGATCAGGGCTGTAACAACGGGGATTGGGTTTTCGTTTTCCATCGCCATAAAGAGAGCCGTTCTGCCACGAGACTTCCTCAGAGGATCGGCTTTAGCAGTAGTCAGTTCAGTGAGAGTTCTCTGGAGGCCGACCGGGTCCTGAGAGGCCCTCCTGCAGACAAGGCATAGTTCACACAATGGACTACGTCCCCCATGCTTCGACGATGGAAAGTGTATGTCGTGGCCGGCTTTGACAAGTAATTTAACCGCATCGGCGTGAAGCTCCCTTGCCGCCTCATGAAGACTGCCATCATTGCGTGCGGGATTCTTCTTCAGTATAGACCTTATAGTTGACAAATCACCATTGCGAGCGGCATGACACAAAGGTGTTCGGTGGCGAGAGTCTTTCTGGATTACACTGGCACCACGGTCGATCAGAGTTGATACTACTGATGTTCTTCCTTTCCCTGCAGCAGTCATGAGCGGGCTGACCTGATACTGCTCTGTAGGAAAGTTGATTTCCGCTGGAGGCAAGTTAGCATGGACACGGTAGGTTGTTGAAAAGGATTTCCCCAAACTCACCTCCATAGTCAAGCAGGACGCTTATCACATCATCTGAACAACCATTCTCCAAAGCAATCAAAAGAGGAGTCAAACCATCGGAAAGCGGGTCGTCATACTCATTTTCGAACATGTCCCAATCAAGGGTTGCTGACAAGTCCGCGTTGAGCTCGCATACTTTTCTTGCTAAACGGGCTGACGCTGGATAGTTGCTGAGACAATAGAACAGTAATGGATAACCAAGGTCTGAATAGTTGTTGACATCCGGTTTTTCTTGGACAAACTCATTCTCAGTGGCCAACATGAAAAAATGAAAGACTATCTCCTCCTCGTGGCCAACTCTTAATGCAGTTTGCAAACTCATATAGATTGAGTGCGAGCTTGGGTTTTTCCGTAGTAGCATTTCGAGAAGATCCTCTCGTGCACTTTCAGCAACGAGTTGGAGAGCTTTGCCGTGATCGAAGTTCACGTCCGCATCGTGGCTCAGAAGCAGCTCCAGCAGTTCTGGTGAAGCATCACCCTGTATCACGTAGCCAATCGCGGTGACAAGAGCAGAATGCACACCTTCATCAGCAGTTCCACGTGAGAGAAGGGCTTCAACGAGGCCTCCTCCTGCCGCTGCTTGGAGTGCTGTTCTTCCGCCGAAATCCACTGCTGCTGTATTTCGATTTCGGCCTTGGGTTGTACGCAGATGACGTTTTCGAGGGTCATCTCCAGGATCACTGTTCTTCAAATTGTGGCACTGACCTCTCAATGATATGTACCCTGAATCACTCCGTGATCGCTCTAGCATCTTTGAGAGTTCTGCAACTATATCCTTTGCACGCATCCTGTGTTTAGGATCTGGGACCAACAGACTATACTGCACCAGTGTCAAAAAATCTTTGATGTAAGACGTACTCGAAGGATTTTCCCGAAGCTGTTCAATCCACTGCGTGACGGATGGTCTCAAAACTGCTGATCGCCTATTGCTATGTTTGTAGCCAAGGATGGTATAGAATTTGAAATCTCGTGTGCCACCAATATCCACAGATCTGGCACGCTCGAAATTCTCGACGCCTTGCCAACCATGGATGTACCAGGTGATAAATTCAAGGTAAACGCACCCAAGGGACCAGATGTCATATGCTCGTGAGACTGGTAAGCGGAGATCACACTCGGGAGGCCTATAAGTTGGTGAGCCCGCAATGCTCGCTGGGTCCACGTTCGATCTTGACTCTTCTTTATGAAATCGTGTGAGGCCGAAATCAGCAATCGCTAAGCGGCCGTTGGTCGTGGCCTCGGAGTCACCTGATTCTTGGTCTTTGAACCATAAAATATTTTCGGGCTTGAGGTCTCCATGACGCCCGTACCATTCAACTCCATCTTCCAACTTTGCGCTCGACTCAGGCGAGTCATCCGTATTGTCTGTGGCTGTCTTGTATTCGTGAATTGTGAAAATTGCATCGGCAATTCCCTTGCATTGCTTCGCCATCCACGAGACATATTCTTCTTGATCTGGAACAAGTCTTGGCTCTCTGACTCGCTGCCAATATGAACGCAGAGTGCCGTCAGCCCATGGGAAGATGAAGTGATAATGTTCCTTGAATGTGTAAGTTGCTAAAAGCTTGACAAGATGGGAGCTTGTTCTGAAGTTGAAAGCTTTTAACGCATCGCGCTCGAGTTCGAAGGATCTCTTGTCGGCGGAGTGAAGCTTCTTTATCGCGACTTGATGACGACCGAGCTGTCTACATTAGTAAAGAGTCCGCCTTACAAGATGAATTGAGTTACCTTTTCAGTTTCAAGATCTCCATTCCATCTTTGGTGTGCGGGATGAATTTTTACACGCCAAACCGAACCATAACCACCGGTTTTCCTGCTGCCCTCATCATCACCGACGAACGGAAGGATACTGTTGCTCTGGAAATCGTAATGCTTTGAATTATGCCCCAGTTCAAACACAGGAGCCAATAAGGACCACTGAAAGCGAGATAACTCTTGAAGATCCCAGTTTGACCACTCTGTAAAGATACGATTTGTTCGTGCAGAATTGTGCGATGCGAGAAGGTTCTCACTGCTCTTGGTGTTGCTCAGTTGGAAAGGCAGGTCGATGTCTGAAATACCTTCCACCATAAAGTCTAAGATTGACTTACATTTCCCAATTAAGGTCAGGATGGCAAATAGCTTCGCAGCACGTTCCATCACGAAGTCGACAATCTCATAGCGTTTCTCGCCCAATGCTAAATAGTCGTCGCCCAAAGAATGTTCCAACTCATCGAGAACAGCATGCCTCTTCAGTAGATGCTTGAACGTGTCTTGTGGGATGAAACAGTTCGTTGAAGATGGTGGCCATCCCACAGAGGCATTTGCGAGTTGTTCTTTGAGAGCGGATGAGAACAGCTCTGGGTGAACTTGTCTATCAGAGACCGTTCCAGGGGAAGAAGTCTGCCAGAAATTAGTGGGGTTCTTGCAACTTGAGGCTTCCAGCCATACCTTCTTATCTGCAGTATTCCCGCTCCAATTGAGTTGAGACTTGAGTACTCTTTTTCTTGGAGGCTTAGGGTCTGTATCGTCATCTTCCTCATCGCTTTCATCTTTCCCTTCGTCGTCCTTGTCATGGCGGTCACGTTCTGGCTGACCGGGCGCCATCTTTTTGAAGTGATGGGCCAGGTGGGTAATTCTGTCTTCCCAGTCTCGGAATTTATACGATTCTGGTGATCGGCAAATTGTACAATTCTCATCGAAGGTCGTGGGGACAGCGAAATGGCTTCGAGCAACTATCTCATTGTGAAGCTGCAAAGGAATGCTTGGATGCACCTTCTCGAGGTGACTTACAAATACATCCCTCCGTTTGAATACCCTACGACTGAACGGCTGTCTGCAACAGGGCCCTGACTTTGTATACTCGGGGTGTTCAATGTGAAAATGATCCATATCTGGATCTTCCGCATTGCAGTGAGTGCACTGAGAACTTTGTCCAATTTGGACAATGGTGTCAAGATTGCAGAGCCACCCTTCCTGAGGGCATCGCAACTCCTCATGCCTTCTCCAAGCGTCCTTCGTGGAGAAAATCCGTCCACAAAAAGAGCAAGGATATGAAACGCGAGGGCGTTTTGATTGAGCCATCACAGAATGCTCTATTGGAGTCTTGCAGATAGTAATTTGCTGGCTGACCCATTCCCCAGCACGAAGAAGGGCATCTGAATTTGCAAGTACGACCCTTTGGCTGCGCGAAGATGGGACATTTGGTACCAAAGGCTTTATATCATTTGTGGCAGCTCCTTTGGATCCTCGTGAACCCTTGATTGCTTTTTCTGCCAAGATCCCGAGGAAAATCTTGTTAATTTCTGCCGGTGGAAGTTTTGCAAAACTTGAAAAGTAGGCAATATCTTCAGCAGAAGGAAGTTGTTCAGGCGATACCTCAATCCAAGTTCTGATGATAGCGATAGCCTTCGAATTTGGTCCCGTAGCGCCAGATATAGTGATTTCCAAGTCATGTCCGATCTGGCCGACCTCCAGGCTTTTTTGAGAGATATTCGGAGACGCATTAGAATCAAATTCTGATGGAAAATGGGTTGCAGATCCTGCCGAAAGTGTGTTCGCTGCAAATCCTTTGGGATCGCCATGAGGAACACTGTGCTGAGTCCAGGGTGTTGATTCATAGCCAGGAATGAGTGCAGTATCTATCTGTGATCCGAGAAGGCTGCCCGGCAACTGTTTCCCCGTTAGTTCGGGAGTTATTTTTGGTTCTTTCTCTTGCTCACGTGTAAGTCTCCCACATGGTTCACTGGTCTTTGAGATCTGGATTGAGGATTGTGCTCCAATCCTAGGTCATCATGCTGATATTCGAGGCTCTGAATCGCACTTTGTCGAGACAAGATTGGAGGAGCAGTGTGCGATGCTGAGGGAGGCCGAAAGAAGTTTCCGGAGAGTAGTCCCGCCTCGAAGCTCGGATCGATTTCAAGGTCATAATCTTCCACTTGGAATGCATCGTCGAAATGGATCGAAGGGAAGTTTTCTAAGCTCCATGAATGATACCCCGAGTCGTTGTGATTTGCCTGTGAGCATTCCCCGTCTTCGTCATCTCGGAATTCCATGTCAGCCGGCTTGTACGTGTTCCCTGTCCCTAATTCAATGTTTGGCGCCATCTCGCAGCCTTGTTGTTATCGTACCCAATCAACGAGCAACCACTGTTCCTCACTCTTGTTGGAATTCACAGTCGTATGTATCGAGCGAGCAATTGATATGAATAGGAAAGGTCAAAGAGAACATGTTAGGGGCACAATGGATTTTGACATGCACTGTACGAACATGTACTAGCTAAGCGCTGGTAGCTTACGCTATGTTTCATCGAGGCGAACGGCAAGGCATTGTTATGTCCAACATTATGCGTGACCTCAGAGTCGACGGGTGAGAACGTGCAGTAAATGAGTGACGTTTGGTGAAGCGGGCGAAGACTGGGCGAAAAATGGGTGAACATGTCCCTGACACTGCATTGTGGCTGATACACTGCCACCGCTTTTTGATTGGACAAATCTAAATGAAGATAAGGGAACCTCTAGGATGGGCGAAAGGCTGGCGACATAATCTGATTGAAGGGAAGCTTGGGTGAAATTTAATAGAGTTCTGTATTTGGCAAGAGACACAATGACAGAAAGTTGCGGGAATCTGGAGGAAGATGCAGTTGGCAGAACCATCGCCCATTGTCTCCTTAGCATTTACAGCGAGAATTGGGTGAGGTTGTAGGAGTATGGAGCTTTTTTTACGCTTATCCGTAGCATATCTGCCAATTCTGTGAGCTATAAGTCCAGAACTGATCCTAAAGGCCCCCCCAAAATATCAAGTATCTTTTCAGAGACAGCCCATATCGTTACTTCGCCATGCCGTCCTCGAAATCCGCCACAGGCAATGTACCTCTTGCTGGGTATACAATCGAAGGCACTACAAGGGGTCCCTCAGTGAATGCAGCCGAGCTTGCGATTATGACCTCTGCTTCAACGCCTGTCCGAGCTGTTTTGTGGCGTGTCGTGTTCCAAACATGCAGAGGAAAGCTGTACTTGCATCAAGTATCCCTCTCAAACACCAACACCGGCGGAGAAGTTCTCGAGAAGCTCAAACTCGAACATCAGCGAGTAATGAGTCTTCATCCATTCCATATCTGGGACAAGACACCAGTTTTCTTCAGCCCAGTCATCGAGACCGCGGTCCTTTCAGTGGTAAGTCTTACCTAATGATTTCCTATCTAAGATCAGTCATTGACGAGAGTTGTCTAGAATAGTGCCGCAGACCTCGAAGGTCAGCTCGAAACGCGACAAGTTTTCGTCACACAGCGAAAACGAGAGCTCGAACTCACTGCAGCATTCCATACCCCCGAGCTGTTGTTTAACGCCAAGAATTTGGTGAAAGACAATGCCCGCTTCGAGATTGGAAATACTGGTGCAGGGCTCGAACGAGAGGTCTTGTTGATTGGACTAGGAT
The DNA here is from genome assembly GCA_021399465.1 of Hyaloscypha sp. PMI_1271. Lineage (NCBI taxonomy): Eukaryota > Fungi > Ascomycota > Leotiomycetes > Helotiales > Hyaloscyphaceae > Hyaloscypha > Hyaloscypha sp. PMI_1271. The sequence goes on along the minus strand of JAJTUS010000153.1, from coordinate 5,980 downwards.
TGAATTGGATAGGATTGCTGTTCTTGATTTTGATGAACTTGATCATTTGTATTGGCATTGGTGGCGTAGTGGGTATTGCGACAAGGGACGTGAATCTTGGAGTTGCTGTCACTTCGGGAGTTGCGGCTATCGTTGCTTGTGTTCAGGCTGTGATTTTTTTAGTATTCAAGTAGTGTGTATGAAAGCTGGAAGAAGCATACTACTTACCATATCTGTCCAGTTGTGTATACGAATTAACATTGCAGCAAATGCCTCACAGCTTAGTTCCTGTCCCTCCGTGCTCCGTGCTCATTCTCAACAACCGAACACCCCCTAAGAACAATGCTAGGGCGTTTCTTCCTTCATATCGATGAAGGGTAAGGGATAGAGGATCAACGCACTGGATCTGTCCGAGGCAGGCTCGCGCTGGCTTCGCGACCTGCTGTCATACAGTAGAGTTAGTCTTCGTTGCCCTTATTGCACAGTAAAAGTAATTGTCGTACAGACGGACAAAATAGAGATAGAGGCCAGTATTTGGTATCCCTCTGCCGTGCTTGTCATGACCGTGATTGATATGCCCTGCGATGACGTTGCCGCCATCGTGGTGCCCACTGTTGTGCTCGCTGTCGTTGTGCCCACTGTTTTACTCGTCATGCCCACCATTATGCCTTGTCATATGTTTTGGTGGTCGCTCTCCAACGTCTTGTATCGTCGAGTATCGTCGTGCATCGTCGTGCACACCGCTGTATTCGCAGTCATTGCCACGGGAAACTTGAGGACGGTTATCTCGTCGAAGCAGTGTAGGAATTCATGGTGGCGGCGGCGGCGATAAAAGAGCGGATTCCCTAAGGATACCAGGTCTGACAACTGTCGAGGTCGTTCTGTTCAAATTCGTCGCGACAGCCGAAAGAGCAGTCAGCCGAAAGAGCACTCAGCCGAAAGAGCACTCAGCCGATTTTGGCCCGCCCAGCAGCCACAGCCTTAATTATGAAAGCTGCAATCACCGTAATCATTCCAGGGACCCTCGATCGCTTGGTTGGAAGTATCAACCGATGTGGCGACATCGCATGACACAGCACTTCCTGGTCACCATAAGGCTGACTATGATTTTTCAGTACAGTGGGATTCGATTCTAGTGTCCGCTTTGTACACTCTCTTCAAGTTTATTTGCGCCACACTTAACTAGCACTAGGCTAAATACAGTTAGTATAGATGGTTGTCATCGCTTGTAGCCTCAGGCAAGTAGCCGCTGCTTTTAGCCAAAATGATTTAAGGTTTTGGACAAACATCCCAGCCCACGTGCTCGCCTTTTCGTTTTACCCACCGTGTACCTCTATCCTTCCTACCTTCTATAAACCAGGGGCCGCATTAGCAGGAGCAAATACAAAGAGTAAAAGCTAGATTTTTCCTCATTAAGAGAACATATTATAATCTTGGTCCCCCTAAACCCCCCTAGTAACGAAGTAGCGTAGGAGAAAGTATTCTTTTAAAAGAGGACTTAGTTAGTAAAGAGTATTTAATCTTGGGGAGAATCCCTGAGCCCCTTATTTATAGAAAGGAGGAAGTAGAAAAAGGTAAAAGTAGTCTTTAATCTTAGGGGGAGACCCCCTAACCCCCCCCCCCCCTTAAACCTAGTCAAATATTTCTCTAGGTTATATAATAATATATTTTACCCTAAACCTCCTTAAAGGAAAAGGGGAAGTGGGAAAAGGTAAGGGGAGTTTTTAATCTTAGGGAGAGACCCCCTAAACCCCCCCCTTAGTTTCCTATAAGGATTTAAATTTTACAGATCACGTGCTATTGAATTTTCACTATCACGTGAACATTTTACTATACTAGCCCCCTCACCCCTCACCTAGCGCTACGTAACCCCCCCCCCCCTCTACCTAGCTAATATAAATAAAACCCAGCTTTTAATAAGTTAAAAGTAAGGGCTATATTAGTAGGAGTAAATACAAAGAGTAAAAGCTAGATTTTGTCTCATTAAGAGAATATATTATAATCTTAGCCCCCCTAAACCTATTATAAGTATAGTATTCAGGGCTTAGAAAGTAAGGTAGAAGGTCCCTTATAAAGACGATTTAAAGCTAAGGAAGAGAAGACTAGAATATAAGAGGTTATAGGAGTATATATATACCCTATAATACACTAGTCTATATAGGGCTTAGCTTCCTAAATTTCCCTAAGTATACTCCATCTAGATTCCCTTAGTAAAGCGGCCGCGTCACGTGGTAGCGTAGGATATAGGATATAGGATATAGGATATAGGATATAGTTAGGTAATTAGGTGAAATATTATTATAATTACTCTCTCCTTTAGAGTAAGCTCGCCCTCGAGCTTAAGAAAAGGTATTATCTCTATTATTTTTAGTATTTTTAGTAGTTCTTATAGTATATATATATATATCACATAATTACGGATATATTTAAGGTTATATAACTTATAAAGGTATATTATTATCCTTATATAGTATAGTATAGCTAGCTGTATACTATCGATTTTCGCGATTTTAGGTAGTTTTAATATTCTAATTACATGATTACGGATATGTCTAAGATTATATGACTTTAGTATTTCGTATAAGAAGGCTAGAGTTTCTATAGCTATAGAGTAATAATTATATATTACTTTTATACTTTGAGTTCTATATACTTATATACTAATTTTATATTACTTTATATCTACTTTATAGTTATTATTTTTTAGTGTTTTTGCTATTAGTCGATTTTATACTCTATAGTATTTTATATAGGTTTTTGTCTTACTACGTTTTTCCCTCTTATATATTTATTAGTAAGCGATATAGGGAGATCGAACTTCGTAGTTAAGGAGAATACTCTCATAAAGCCCTAAGAGTACTCTATAAGGCGGATTATTATATAATAAGTTCAGGAAAAAGAGGGTAGTTACGATACCTTATACCTAGGGCTAAAGTATTAAGGATATATAAGAAGTAATTTCGGGTTTTACCCTAATTTCCGAAGTATATGGGTATTTTAATAGGAGATAACTATAAGATATAGTAGTGAATATAATAAGTAGAGATAGTGGAAATAGAGGCTAATTATAGAAGGAAACGGAATAGAGGAAATAGAATTAGTAAAATTATACTAAGATAACTATAAGCGGACTAAAGTTAGAAGCGAGCCTTAGTACTTAGAAATAAAGTTATACTATTACTTTATATATTAATCTTAATTATAGTAAAGGTTAGAATAGAAATAATATTAATTTAGGTAGAGTAGATTACCTTTTTAAGTAAAAGGGATATCCGGAAAGAGGAATACCCTTAATCTTAAGTAAAAAAGTAAATAGAAATTAGAAAAAGATAAGGAAAAATCAGAAATAAGAAACTAAATAAGAAAATTAAGAAAGCTTCTAAGTAAAGGGAAAGCTATTAAGTAATATTATTAAGAGGAATTTAGAGAAGATAGAGAAATCGGGAAAATTATTATTATTATTATTATTACTTTCTTTATCTATAGTATTATCGAGTATATTAGAATTAACTAAGATAAATAGATTTATTAGAGGTATTAAGCCTACGAAGTATAAGTAATTAGAGTAAGACTAGAAAAGTAGTATTATTATTACTACTAATACTAAAATAAGGATACTAGCTAAGGATATTATTAATAAGCGGGACCTCTTAGATACCGGTTCTAATCTCTAAGGATACTATTAGCCCTTTAGAGTCTTCTATAATAGGATCTATAGATACGGAAATACCTAAATCGGTTACTAGGATAACTAAAGAGAATAAGATAACTAAAGAGAAGTATATACTAGTACCGGGCTTGAATTTGCTACTTCTACTTTCCTAAGGTATACTATAGTTTAATAAATAGAATATTTTAACTTTCCTAGAATAGTATATAGATATATATAAGGACTACTATATCCCTAACGATATTAAATAGGAAAGGATTATATATTATATCTCCTAGGTCTTTAAGGAATAGATTAAGGCTATACTAGAATACTATATCGATAACCCCGAGGCTTACTAGGAAACCAAGTTTTATAAAGCTCTAATAAAGGAGTTCTAGGAAAACGACTAGGAAATAATTAGAGTTAGCTATAACTACCTTTCTAGGATTATTACACGGGCTAAGGCTAGAGGTTTATCTATAAAGTCTTATATTAATATATTTAACTAGGTATCCAAGGAACTAATATGAAAGAAGGAATTAGACAAGATTACTCAATACCGGGAATTTATATAAGGACTACCCCTAGGAGCTAGAGACCAGATTCTCAAGGATATAGCTTTTAAGCCTACTAATATTTCAATATATATATATAATAAGATATATAAGAAAGCTATACTATTTTACTAATATAAAGAGAAAAAGCGCTACTTTAATATTACTAATAACCCGGACATAGTCAAGATTTGATAAGAATACCTAGAGGAAGTAGTATATGAATTAATCCTAGTACTAGAATTCGAATATACCTTACTAATTCCCCCTATAGTTAATATTTACCCTAATTCTAGACTAGTACATATAGAACCTAGGCCTTAGCCTATAGCGATTCCTATAAAACCGACGAAAAACAGTAAACCTATAAAAGTAGACGATATCGACTTCTTAATATAGAGCTTAGAAAAACTAATAATTACTACTATTACTTAGGAAGACTTATAGAAATAACTCTAAAATATCACAGCTTTTATCTAAGAAGATATCCATAGAATACTTATATAGCCTAGATAGTAGTAATAAGGATAATAGTATCCTTAGTCTAGTAGGTATAATTCGGGTTCTCGTAGTAGATATAGTAGTAGTAGAGGAAGAGGTTATAGAGGATCATATAGCGGGTATAGTAGATATAGACGAGGTCTAGGAGTGAATATAGGACCTAGAATAGTAGAAAGAGCTTAATAAGGGGGAGAAAACATTATATAAGTTAATACTACTTATGAAGTAATATAAGATATAAGGCTAAAGTACTACTATAGATACTATAGCTAGAAGAAGGATAATACTATTAATCCAAATTACGACTATTTCACCTAGATATATTATCCCTTAATAAAGGAGCTTTAGAATATAGGATATATCTATAGAGATAACTACAAGTAGTATAAAGGACTATATAAGATAAGATAAGCGAGTAATGTGATGGGTATTTAGTGGTTCTAGAGTAATATATAGTATAATGGGCTTCCACAGCATGGGATCACAGCGTACGAGTGAAGCGTGGAATTAAGGAGTGAAGGTTAGTTGATTTCTAAGAACAAGGAAGGAAAGCGGGGTAATATATGGAAACTAGACGTCCATAGTCACATGACCTCGCGCCACGTGACCACCGGGGAGAAATCCCCACCACAGTATACCTTTCTTCCTTTAGAATAATCGTTATTAGTATAATTAGATTATTTCTCAGCTTTATAGGACAGAATATGAATATAATATTATAGTAAGACCTAGAAATATTTAATAATTAGCTAGAGAAGCTTAAATAGTAAGATAGGAAAAGGAAGTAGTAATAACTATAGTACTAGTAAGAAATAGATAAGCTATTTAACTTAGAGCAAATAGTATAGGATTCGGAGATCCTTCTAGAGTCAGAATTAATAGTTAGTATAAGGAGATAAACGTACTCAATATTAACTATTAATACTATATCTAGTTCTATAGCTAAAAGAAAGGGAAAAGATATAGAAATAGTTAAGGAAGTCTTCTAGAGGCGAGTTAAAGCTAAGGAAAAGATACTATATATAAAAGGATAGAAGAATACTATTATTTGAGGGCTCGATACTAGAAGGGTCTAATAGATGAAATAGAGGGTTAATATAACTAAGGATAAGTTAAATAAGTAGGAAATGTAAGGAACCTTAAACTATAAGGAGATACCTAAGCCTAAAGTCGACGATATATGAAAAGGATTACTAAAGAAAGTAACTATTCCACGTCGAGGATATAGAAAGGGATAAAGATACTCATAATACCCTAAAGATACCAAATCTAGCTACTATACTTCAGAATTAGT
>JAJTUS010000152.1:0-129511 GCA_021399465.1 Hyaloscypha sp. PMI_1271 | reverse complement strand
ACTAATATCACGTGTAACCTAGTATATATTATAGTATACCCTCCTCTAAGGATCTTAGACTCTAAGATCTTATTAATATATCCTAGTAAAAAATGTATTTAACTCTATTAAAGTAAACTTCTAGTATCTTAGGAGGTGGTTTTATTATATGGGTCTAATTTAGAGGGCGTCTAATTAGGTAAGAGTTATGGCTATAATTATAGCTTAGAGGTAAGGGCTAAGTAGTAATCGCGATTTCGTTTATAGGGATATATACTCTAATTAGCCTATTTAGAATATTAAGGCGTTATCTTATAAGATTAATGCTACTTATTAGATATAGGTCTAAAATACTTTAAATAGCTTTAAATCGAATATTAGTTAAGATATTTATATAGAAAAACCTATAAAAATATTCTAGGTTCTTTAAGGTTATTCTTAGATTCCTAGGAAAGTAAAGTAACTAGTTATATTAATTCTAATTAGGATTAGTGCGAAATTTTTGGTAGTTAATCTAAGTAGTTCCCTACTTTTATTTAAGGACCTCTTTATAATACGAAAAGCTTCCCTCTTTTAGCTATAACTATAATTATAACTATATCTTCCTATATCTATCTTTACCTTCTAGCCTCCTCTTTTACTCTTTATTAAGTCTTTATTAATTATTTTTAATTAATTCTATAATATCTTTTATTATTACTACCGCCTATAATAAGTATAAAGGTAACCTTATAGCTTCCTTCTCTCTTATTAGTTAATACTTAAAATATTTTAAGTATTTACTTATTAATCCTAACTCCTTATATATTATAGTACTTAGTAAGAAGAATTATAATTAGTATAATAAGGGTTTAGAGTCCGATAAACTAGTGAGTTCTTCCCCTAAATCTAAGCTAAAGCTAATATAACTTAAGATTCCCTATAACCTTTTAGAGGCTTACTAGGCCTAGGAAGACACTATAATAATCTTTAAAGCTTAGCTTAAAGTAAACCCTTATAATCGCGTTATAGATACTACTTATCCTATTAATTAGATCTTTAATAATTAGATATAAGCTAATAAGCTTATAGATTCTATTTATCGCTTATTAAAGCCTAAGGATAAGGTAACTTAGGCTTATATTCTAGTTATAAGTACTCTATAATATAATAAGAAAAGTGCCTAGCTAACTCCTAGAAGGAATATAAGAATATTTACCTCTAGGGTATTAACCTTATTACTAAAATCTCTAATAAGATTAAGTAATAGTCTATAATAAGTACCTTAAGCGCTAAGAATATAATAATTAGCGCTATTTATAAATTAATTATAGAGATCCGGGCCTTTTATAAGGTTTATATAATAGTTATAAGTTCCTTAGCTCCTCTTAACCTCCTTATTACTAATATTATTATAATATTAATATATTCTAGTAAAGGATAAGCGGATTCCGGAGTCTATTACCTAATAGTTTACTAAGTCCTAAATAGGGCTAATATATAGAGTTTAGTGATTTTAGATATAGGATTTATAGGACTTAGTATTTATTTTTCTTTAAGATACCTATAGCTAGTTTACTTATAATAAACCTTTCCTAATTCTAATTATTCCCAAAATATAAACGTGATTTTATAAGCCTTAATAAAACCCTAGAAAAAAAGAACTTTCTTAGGTAAAAACCTAGGGAAAGAGTATCTTAATTATTATTTATACCTATTTTTTAGGCTTTCTAGGTCCTCTCTTTCTTTTAAGGGGCTTTCCTTTTTACCTTAGGGGACTAGAATTCTTAACCTTAATAGGTTACTAAGAGGTTATTATAGGCTCTAAACTATGGTTTTAGTTATATAATAATAGAAGTTCCTTAGAGTTTTTAAGGTTAGAGAAAGCGAGTAACTAGGTATTATAATTATTTAGCTAGGATTTCTATTTAATTAGGTACTAGTACTCCTTACTTTAGTTATCTTATTAGTAGTTAATAATAGCTTCTACTTCTTATTCTTATTCTTTATTATTATCTACTAATTCTAGAAGTTCTCTAGTAAGGTATAGGTAAGATTCCTAACCCTTCTTTACTATATACTCTTTAAGGAGGGAAATATAGAAAGTTAGATATAAATAATTATATATACTTAGTAATTCTAGCTTATATATTACTTATCTAATATATTTAAGTACCTTAAATAGACCTATGAATTTTAGCTTAAGCTTTCTTACCTTAAGTTTAATATTTTTCATTAATAGTATTACCTAGGCTCTTTTAGAGAAGTATTTATCTAACTAATACTAATTATAATAAGTCTCTCGGTTATTTTATATATAATACCAAAGATCTTAAAGCTTATTCTACTCTACTTAAAGAGTCTCTAGCCTCTTATATATAGCTAGTACCTCCCCTATAATTCTATTCTTAGGATTCTATAAAAGTTAAGAGTAGTAGCTATAATATATATAAAAGGGTATATTTTATAGAACCTAATACTTTAAGTTATTATATATAAACTCTATAAAGGATAACTTCTTAAACTAGTTATTTTTTTAAGAGTTATAGTAGTATCTTAGGTAGTATTCTAAAGCCTAGTTTTACCTTTCTATTTACTTATTTATCTAAGGATAGAATACTATACTTAAACACTATTTATATATTAAGTAAAAGCAGAAAGTAGACTAGAACTAGCTAGTAAACACTGTTCCTTAATTAGAAATAATACTATTAAGGGAGCTAAAGATTAAGAAAACATATTCTTATATAATCCTAATAAGCTCTAGAGAGTTAATTATCTTATAATAAGTAATATACCTAGCTATTTCAGAGTATTAGTTAATAATTATAAGGATTATATTAAAATTAGGACCTCTTACTAGGTTCTTATATAATAGTAAGCCTATAATAAAATCTATAGAGATCTTACCCTAAGGTCTCCTAAGCTATAGTAAACTACTAAGTAGGCTATATAGTAAATACCTTTTAGCCTTAACTTTCTAGTAGATATCGTATTCTCAATAATAGTTACGAATATCTATTTCTATATTCTCTTAATACTAGGACCTTCTAAGGAGCTCGAGACTTTTCTCGATACTATAGTATCCTACTAGTGAGTTATTATAATAAAGCTTTATAACTTCTTAATATAAGGTAAGGTTATCTAGGATAATAATTCTTAAATAGTACCTAAGAAGGCTTAAATTACTATTTTAGATTTAACTCCCCTTAGTATCTCTCTTACTAAGCCTCTACTTCACGATATCTTAATATCGAGAATTATTCCTCTAAGTTACCTTAATAATATCTAGGAGAGGTTTAGATAGAGGGGCTAGCGCTATAGCTCTTTTAGTAACCGCGTATATTTATATATAAGGAATTAGATATTTATAATTATCTAATTTAAAAACTCGAAGGACTAAGGAGTTTATAATCTCTTTAGGTAATATAGTTATAGATACCTCTATTACCCTAGCTTTAAAAGCGGGACCTTTAAGGTATCTCCCTATACCTTAATTCTCGACTAAATCTTTAGTTAAGTAATCTATATAATAATCTATCTACTTATCCTATAGCGAAATAGTCTCCTTAGCTATTATAGAAATAGCGAGTATTAAATAATATTTATTTTAAGGAAGGGACTCTCTAGATATCCTAAGGGACCTCTAGATTATAATAGTAAAAGCTCCCTTTAATTTATTCTAAAAGGTAAGTATAGCGGGTCGAGACCCGATTAATATACTTAGCTAGAGAGCCTTTACTCAGGTCACATGACCTCGGACATGTCCAAGATTATATAATATACCCTCTTTAGTTAATAGAGTAACCTAAGTATTACTTAGGGAGCTTGGACGCCTTAAGGAACACGGTTCCCGTCCTCGCTTCCTTTTTCTCTTCTCTTTTCTCCTTAGAGAATTCTATTTAGTTAATTAAACCACTAGTCTTCTTTATATAAAGGCCTAGCCCGTGATATTAGAATTCTCTCTCTCTTATCTTTACTAACTAGAGATTATATGCGTATGAAGCTAGAAGTAGACCTTAGTCGAAACCACCCGTAAAGCTAACGCATTAGTAAGATTTTGGAGTATACGAAAGCTAGAAGTAAGGAGAGCCTAAACCCACACGTAGATGACGAAGCTCGGAGCGGACGAAGCTAGAAGTAGACCTTAGTCGAAACCACCCGTAAAGCCGATGTATTAGTAAGACTTTAGAGTATACGAAAGCTAGTAGTAGGGAGTACCCGAAACCACACGTAGAAGCTAGAGTACTAGTATACTAGTTAATATTAGAGGTCGTAAGTTCTTCCTAAGCTAGGCTTAAGAAGGGAAACCCACTAGACCCCTTTATTATATGAAGATATAGGAGTAGAACTCCTAGTAGTTAGTTAGATAGATAGATAGCTATATGAAGCCGAGATAGTAGACGAAGCGCCTTAGTAGCTACGAGAAGCCTTCGTAGTATAGTCCTAATAGCTATTAGAGCTAGCGGTATAATAAGTAAACTTAATAGCGAACCTAGCCACACGAATTAATTCAATTAACGAATATACGACGACCCCGAACCCCTCCTAAATATAGACCCTCCCTCTAGTCTATATACCTTAACTCCACGTATATCCTTAGCCCCTTACTATAAAACGACTAAAGGCCTGCCTCCCAAACCCTAATAAGTTTAATAGGGACGACTTAGCCTATTACCCCTAGTTCGAGGGACTCTTAAGGGCGAAGCTAGAAATTAATAGTAAAGCGATTAGTAGAGAAAGGGAGAAAGTCTAGTACGGATTTAGACGCTTATCCGGAGAAGCAGTGAGTAGGATATACCCTTAGTTAGGATATATATAGAAGGAAAGAGAGTTTATAGTTAAAGGGCTATTTAAGTAAATAGACCTAGCCTTCTAGGACCTAAGGAAGTAGTAGAAGGCCTTAGGAGAATTAAACTAGGTCTAGTAGAAGTTAACCCCCTTAGGCGAGTTTTTAAGCGATTTTAATTACCTAATCCTAGAAGCGGAGGGATAGGGCTAGTAAGACGAGATTAAGAAAAGGTATCTTAAGGCTACTATCTTAATAGAACTTATAGAGGGAATAGTAGGGATAAAGGAAGAAGAATTATACGAGGAATATTACTCCTAATTACGAATAATTAATAACTAACTTATCGAAGTTAAGAGTATAAAGGCCCGTTATCTGAATTAGTTAAATAAGAGACCTAAAAGCCCTCCCTCTAGTATAACCTCACTTACCTAATTAATAGAATAGGAACCTATACTAAGTAACTCGTGATAGTAGTTAAAGAATACCCCTAATTAGGCCTCTTATAACGAAATTAATCGACGAAAGAAGAAGAGACTCTACCTATAATATAGTTAAGATAATTATTTTATATACGATTACTAAGTAATGTTACGCTTAAGTACCTCCCCTAGGGCTAGTAAGTAAAGGAAGGGGAAGGAGGAGGAATAGCTAAAGTTAAAAGCGAGGGATATAAAGGTATTAAAGGTAGCCCTAAAGAAAGCAAAGATAGCTTAGGTGAGAGATAGTAATACCCTAGATAAGAGCCGGAGTAAGGATAAAGGGAACTCGAGCTTATCTAGTTTAGGAAAAGACTAGCTTCTAATAAAAGTCGCTATTAGAAGTATATAGAAGTGAAGTTAGATTAGAAAGCTTAGAAGTAATTTCGGAAGGATATAAAAGGGCCCCCTTTTCTTATATTAGTAATAGTTAATAAAGAGTATTTCGTATAAACTCTTATTAATACTAGGTATATAATATATAGAATAATTAATTCTCGCTTTACTAGTTAATATAACCTCTAATATATACTAATTACCCCTAAGTAAATAGAAGCTTTTAATAGGGTAGTGCTAGAAATAATTAAAGAGGTAGCGGTATTAAGTATAGATATTAATAGTTATTATAAATCCCGTGCCTTCCTCTATATAGTCCCTAGGATCTCTAACTTAGATATAATCTTAGGTATATAGTAGTTATATTTATAGGATATACGGATTTATAGCTCGAAATTAGAACTATTTATCTCGTTATTAGGGACCCTAGTATAGAATAGGGTATATGATATATTAACCCCTAAGTCGAAGAAAATAAATTACATATAGGTTTCGGTAGCCTTATTCTCTTACTTAGCGAAGAGGAGTAAGAGGAGGAATATAGAAGTCTTCTTAGCTAGCTTAGCTAATATCTAGAAAGCCCTAACTCAGAAGGCGAAGACGGATCCTCATATAAAGCTCTTAGAATAGTATAAGGACTTTCTAGACGTGTTTAGCCTAGTAGAAGGAGAGAAGCTACTACTACTCCGGGGCTAAGGGATTAATTACTAGATTAAGCTAGAGGTAATAGAAGGGAAGGAGCCTATAGTACTATAGGGACCGCTATATAATATATCCCGGGACGAGCTCCTAGTACTATAGAAGACGCTCACGGAACTATTAGATAAGGGGTTTATCTAAGTAAGCTACTCTCTTACTATAGCCCCTATTCTCTTCGTATAAAAGCTAAGTAGAGGGCTATGGTTTTGTGTGAACTATTAGGGACTAAATAAACTTACGAAGAAAGACTAGTATTTACTCCTATTAATTTACGAGACCCTTTGAAATATTAGGAAGGTAAAGTAGTTCACGAAGCTTAATATCGTAGCTACCTTCTATAAGATCTATATTACTAAAGGAGAGGAGTAGAAGATAGCTTTCTATATATAGTATAGACTCTACGAATAGCTAGTAACCCCTTTTAGCCTAGCGAACGCCCCGAGTACCTTTTAGAAGTATATTAACTAGGCCCTTAGAGACTTCCTAGATAAGTTCTACTCTATATATATAGATGATATCCTAGTCTACTCCTTAGGGTCACGAAAGGAGTACCGCGAGTATATATAGAAGGTCCTTTAGTGAATAAAAGAGGTAAGATTATAGCTTAATATTAATAAGTACGAATTTGAGGTTAAATTAACGAAGTACTTAGGGTTTATTATAGAAGCCGGGAAAGGTATTAGTATAGACTTAGCGAAGGTTAAAGCTATCCTAAGTTAGGAGGCCCCTAAGTTAGTTAAGGGTATAAGGAGCTTCCTAGGGTTTATAAACTTCTATTAGTGTTTTATTTAGGAATTCTTAGAGATTATTCGCTTACTCTCTAACCTCACATATAAGGACTAGGTATTCTCGTAGATGGACTAGGTAGAGACTACTTTTTAGAAGCTTAAGAAGATATTTATCTTAGCCCTAATACTTGTCTAGTTTAACTACGACTAAGAAACTATCCTCGAAACGGACTCCTCTAGGTAGAGTATAGGCGGTGTCCTTATATAAGTTAATAAGGAGAGTGTCTTATAACCTTATATATTCTTTTTAAAGAAGAATAACCCTATAGAATATAACTACGAGATCTATAATAAGGAAATACTAGTGATTATTCGCTACTTAGAAGAATAGGATATAGAACTAAGGAGTATATATTAATTCGAAGTTCGTATAGATTACAAGAACCTAGAGTACTTTATAATAGTACAGAAACTCATAGAATAGTAGATAAGGTAGTCTCTAATTCTCTCGTGATATAATTTTAAGATCTCGTATATTTTAGGGAAGGATAATAAATAAGTAAACGTACTCTTAAGATAAGAATAGGACTTACTTACTAGAGAAGAAGACGAATATTAATAGTTAAGGATATTATAATTATTAAAACCAGAGACCCTTAGTAGCCTCCCTAAGGATATAATCCTCATAGTACTAGTACGGGTAAGACGATAAATTAAGAAGAAGCTTATTCTAGTCTCGGAGCCTAGTTTAGGAGATTAAGACTAGGAATATCGAGGGGAAGGATAAGATAAAGTATAGGTCCTTAAGGAGTAAGAAACTCTTCCTAAGCTAGGCTTAAGAAGCTAAAGTCTAAGAGAAGACTACCCTAGTAAGGGGTAGATAGGGTAACGAGTAGAAAGTCATACCTAAGATAAGCTTAAGAAGCTATAGTAAGACGCCCTAGAGGGGGACGAGCTATATTAGGCGATAGTCGAAGTAATATAGGAGGAGAAACGCGTTTTCTTATCTAGTTTAAAGATTAAGGTATTAATAGGGGAGTACTTATTATCCTAGTCTAGATAATTACTATTCGGGGGGCAATAATGAGTCCTAGACTTAGAAGAGCTCTATATAGAACTAATCTAGTAGATATATAACTTAATCTAGTATAGTTACTTAGGACGGGATATTATGGGTACTCTTCTTATATAGTAATTCTTTTAGCTAAATATATTAAGGTAAGTATATTAGTTTATACGAAACTACGACGCTTATAAGAGAAATAAAGTATAGAGGGACCGTTAATAGGGGTTCCTAAAGCCCCTCCTTGTCCTAAGTCGAATCTAGTAAGAGATCTTAATTAATTTTATAGTAAAGCTCTTATTAAGCGAAGGGTATACTAATATAATAGTTATTATAGACCGCCTAGGAAAGGGAGTAATACTTGAGGCTATAAGGGATATTATAGTAGAGATAATAGCGAAGTAGTTCGCGAAGACCTATTATTATTAATATAGGCTCCTAAGGGCTATAGTATCTAACTAGGGGAAGTAGTTTATAGGAGCGCTATAGGGAAGGGTATATAAGCTACTAGGGATTACTCGACGACTATCTATAGTATATTACCCCGAAATAGATAGGTCTATAGAAAGAATAAATTAAACGATTAAGACCTTCCTCTATATCTTTATAAATTATAATTAAGTAAACTAGGTAGGCCTCCTACTATATACTAAACTAGCGATTAATAACTAGGACGCTACTTCTATAGGGGTTAGCCCCTTCTTTCTATCCCACGGATATTATATGGAGCTAGTCTAGCTCTAGGACGAAGTTAGCGAGGAGGGTAGAGGAGTATTACTTATTTAGACGACGGATAATATTATACGTAAGCTCCGCGATATACGAGAGTACGCGTAAGCTATAATAGCGATAGCCTAATAGCTCTAGGAGGAAGTAATAAACCGGAAGAGAGATTAAGCCCTAGAGTTTAAGGTTAGGGATAAGGTATAGCTTAACCTCTAGAATATATAGATAGATAGACTAACTAAGAAGCTTAACGCGAAGTATACTAAGTATATAGTAGTAGAGGCTATAGGGAGTTATAGTTTTCGGCTTAATATACCTCCGGGAATCTATAATATATTCTATAGTAAGCTCTTCTAGCTAGCTATAATAGACCCACTACTATATTAGTCCTAGGACGACTCATAGCTATAACTATAGCTTATAGGAGACGAAGACGAGTATGAAATTAAGTGGATCCTTAATGAGAAGTATATAAGACGGGGCTAGGGAGTCTTAAGGAAGTTACTTATGAAATAGAAGGGCTACGCCTGCCTTATATAGGAGCCGCGCTCTATACTAGAAGAGATATTAGCCTTAGAGGCTTAAGAAGAGAGTATTAAATAGAAGGAGGTTTTACTCACGTATTTACGGGGCTAGCGTTCGCGGGTAAGGAGGGGGGTAATATAGCGGGTTAAGACCTAATTAATATACTTAGCTAAAGAGCCTTCGCTTAGGTTATATAACCTCGGATATATCTGAGATTATATAATATGCCCCCTTTAGTTAATAGAGTAACCTAAGCATTACTTAGGGAGCTTGGACGCCTTAAGGAATATGGTTCTTGTCCTCGCTTCCTTTTTCTCTTCTCTTTTCTCCTTAGAGAATTCTATTTAGTTAATCGAACTACTAGTCTTCTTTATATAAAGGCTTGGCCTATAATAGTAAGAAGCTAAGTTATATTAATAGAGCCTTTTTTATAGTTAAGTCTTTTACTAGGTCTATCTATAGGATTTAAGGTACCTCTATAATAAATAATATTAAAATCATATATTATAAGATATATTACCTAGCGTACTTAATAGCTCTCTAGATACTTTATTTCTATGAAGTATTAGAGGTTATTATAGTCTATAATAACCTTAATCGTGAACCTAGATCCTTTAAGGTAATAGTACTAGTACTTAAAGGCTTCTATAATTGCAAGTAGCTCCCTATTATAGGTACTATAGTTTCGTTTAGCCCTAGTGAGTTTCTGGGACTAGAATACTACTAGATACTAGTACTTTTTAGGCCTATTACTAGTATCTACTTATTAAGAAATAGTACTAGTAATTATAAACTTTAATATATTAGTTTTAACTCGAATCTTCTTAAAAGGGTCGAAATAGACTAGGATAAGCGCTATAGTAAAAGCTTCCTTAAGTTCTTTAAAGCTCTTACTAGTTACCTCTATTTAGGTAAATAGGCCGGATTTATAGCTCTTCTCTATTCCTTATAAGAGATTAGTTATACTTATAGTTACCTAAGAGTAATAGTATATAAACCTATAATAGAAGTTAGTAAATCTAAGGAATACTTAGATATTATAGAATAACTTTAGTTCTAGTTATTCTATAATATTATAGATCTATTTAGGGTCTACTTAAATACCTTTTATTCTAATAAGAAAGCCTAAGAATTCGACTTCTTTAATATTAAACTCGTATTTATTAAGTTTATAGAATAGGTTATTTTTACGTAGCCTAGTAAGTACCTAGTAAATATAATTATAGTATTTATCCTTATTTCGGGAGTAAATTAGGATATTATCTAAATAAATAACTATGAAATAGTCTAGGAGCCCTATAAGAGTAATATTAATATATACTTAGAATATAGCTAGTATATTAGCTAACCTAAAAGGTATTATAAGGTACTTAAAATATCTATAGCGGGTCCTAAAAGCTATCTTCTACTTATGTCCTTTATAAATTCTTATATAATAATATATATCCTTAAGATCTAGCTTTATAAATATCTTAGCTCCCTAAAGCTTATTAAGGGTCTTATTAATAAGAGGAAGCAGATATCGATTCTTAATTATAACTTTATTAAGGCTATAATAATTAATATAAAGCTATAGTTCACTATCCTTCTTAATAATAAAGAGGATAAGCGCCTCTATAAGGCTTATACTAGGCCTTATCTAACGTTTATAAAGCGCATCATATAGATATAGATATAGTACTTCTAGTTAGGTCTCTAATAGGTTATATAAAGGTCTATAAGGGACTATATTATCTATATTAATAGAGTATTTAATACTACTAAGATTAGGAAGTTCCGAAGCCTTATTAGGGTTAAAGACCCCCGTGAAGTCTTTACTATTATCCTAGAGGTATATAAGTACTTCTAAGGCCCCTTTCCTAAGGGTATTAACTTAATATATTATATACTCTTATCCTATATTACTAGAATTATATAAGGAGGCAGATACCTAGTAACTATTATATATATAGGAAGCTTATTATCTAGGGTAATTACATTCGCCTTTAGTTAAGAATAGGGCTTATAGTACTACCTTAGGGTAGTTATTAAGCTCCTCTCTAAATTCTTTCGGGGTTAGGATCTTAACCTTATTAAGCTAAGTAGGTATATATACCTAGTATTTCTTAATATAATTAGTATACTATATAATAATTACTTTATAGAATTCTATACTAAAAACGAGACTATAAGAGCTCATATTTTTATATCTATAGAATTAGAGCTTAAAAGGACGCGTCTCGCTATAATTATCTATAATAAATACCTTAAGATTATAGGCTTAATAGACCTTAAACTTATTCCTATAGAAGGTTATAAACTCTTAGTTATATTTAGCTAAAGTTATAAAGCCCTAGCTCTAAGCCTACTCATTATTAAGGAAGTTATAATTAGACCCGGTATTATTAAGGCTAGTATATACCTCTAAGGTACCTACTTTAGGTTAAGTTAACCTTACCTAAATAGATATACGAAGTAATACGCCTTTTTTATTATAGCTAAAATTACTAATATTTAAGATTTAGCCTTCCCTTTTCCCGGTTCCTTAGGAGGTACTCCTTTAGAGCGCTCCTCTATAGTAATCTTATTAATTTACTTCTATAAGTACTGAGATTCCTTAATTATCTTAGCTTTTTCTAGGTTCTAATAAGCTTATTTATTATACTTAGAGTACCTTATAGATCCCGAAGTATATCCTTTCTAATTATAAGTCTAATAGATAATTTATATATTAGAACTAGTACCCTAGTAAGGCTTAGAAGGAGCTAAACTATTACTTAAGTTATTCTTGTGGGCTTTTTAGTTCTTCTCCTTCTTCTTTTAGTACTCTTATAAATTAGAATTTATAGAGTTAGGATCTTTCTTCTAGAGAGTTACCCTTACTAGCCTCCCTTACCTTAGCTCTCCTTAATTTAGGGTAAGTAGTATATTCTACTTTCTATACTTTCTCTAATTACTCTAAAATAGACGCTACTTTATTACCTAAAAGGATAAATACTAGTATCTAATAAGTCTTAAAGTTAGATAGAGTAGTATTAAGAGTCTAGACCTAGTCTCTTTTAGGGTATAAGTATAACGGGTTAAGACCTGTGGAGAGACTAGGTGCCTAAGAGCCCTAGGCACCTGCGTTATCCTACTAATAGCTCTATACGGAACATAAATTATCACATAGAGCCTAGACTCAGTTTCTCTCCTTAGATTATTCTTCTTATATTTAGGGAAACCATTTAATTAAGTATATTACTACCGACCCATGACATTAGAATAATCTCTCCCTATTACTCATTAAGATAAGCTATTAACTTAGCCTTGCCGTACGACTCCTGTCTATATATAATAAGCTCCCCCGCGAGCCTAGGATCGATGACCCTAGTAACAGAGATACTAGCGTAGGCTAAGTATCTCGTGAACCGACTCAAAGCTATCGAGCTTTATACGAGAGAGCTTACGCACGGCGTAGCTTAATAGATAGCCTCGTCCTTACTAGTATAGAATCCGGTGGACTAGCGAATAGACGACGACTAGAGAGAGCCGGTATAGAGCCCGGATAGTTAGTAGTTAAAGAACTAGAACCACAGAGGTAGAGCCCAGTTTACCGCTAATAACTTACTTAGTATACTACGAATGAACTAGTAATATAAGCGACTACCTAACCCTCTAGTATACGAAGGTAAGCGGTCGGAATTCAAACCATAGCTAGCTCAGGTATAGGCGAAGCTTTTAGTTAATATAGGCGACGAACGGGGTAATATATAATTCTAGTATATTCACAGTAGACTTAGTAGCACTACCCTCGGTTAGGTAATACTATAGGTCTCTACTCTAGTCGAGAAGAAGTCTACCTTAGACGGAGACGCCCTAGATAGGCTTATCTAGTAACTCCGGAATATATACGATGACCTAGAGTTAATAGGACGAGCTATATAGAAGCTTAATACCCTCTAGTAAGGCACGAGCTCCTTTGCAAGATACCTAGCATACTTTAAATACACGCTTCTCGAAGTAGGAGGTCTCTCCTGGGATAATACTATAAAGAAGGCCTTTCTATCACGTGGCCTTTCTATTAACATTTAAAGGACCCTCCTTATAGTCCTAATACTAGCGTCATACACTAACTACTACTCATAGCTCTATATAGTGAGCCAGAACTTGGAAGTAATATATATAAGAGAGAGGAGAGAGTAGAGACTAGCTTCCCTACTAAGATATAGTACCTAAGCGGCTAATAGTATAGAATAGGAACCTATAAGGATAATACAAGGGGTGTCCATATAATAAGAGAAGCCAAAAGGGGCTTAAGTCTAATAGAAGAAGAAGCCGAAGAAGGAAACTCGCTCTTACTTCAAGTATAGAAAGGCAGGGCATATTATATAGGATTATAAGGAGTTGTATAAAGAAGAGTTAACCTAGAAGGTGTCCTTATTAACTACTTAGGTTATTAAGGAGTTATCTGAGAGTAATAACTCGGGAAAGGAATAGCTCCGTATAAAAAGCGCTATATAGAGTAGAAGGAGGATATAGTACGGGATTAGAAAACGTTTAAGCCTTTAATAGATAAGCTACCCTTTTTAATATTAACTCTAATAAATAAGGAAGCCTTTATAGAAACCTTAGTTAATTTAGGATACCTATTATATAGAGTAATTAATTCTTGTTTTGCCTAGAAATATAACCTCTAGTATATTAAAATCACTCCTTATAAGCTTATTAGAATAGGAGAATAAGTTATAGGAAGGATTAATGAGGTTATTACTATTTAAACTAATATTAATGACTATATAGATAATAAGGCGTTCTTTTATATAGCTCTAAAGCTTATATTATATAATTTAATACTTAGCTTAGCTTAGATATAGAAGAACTAGGTACTCTTAAGTATAGATTATTTATTATTAATAATAGGGAGCTAAAGGACCTATATCTAGAACTAAAATAGGAGGAGCCCTTTTCGAGCAAATATAGTACCTATCTTAGCTATAGCCTTTATATAGAACACGAAAAGGAAGTATAAGGGGTAGTGAGTAGAAGTATTTTCTATAAGTATAGCTAATATTAAGAAGGTACTTATAGTCCGGAAAGAAACTAACCCTCGTATAAAGCTCCCGGAGTACTACTCTAAGTTCCTAAGTATATTTAACTATTTAGAAGCCGAGAAGTTACTACTACTTCATAGTCCCGGGACTAACTATACTATTAAGCTAGAGAAGGTTAATAGGAAAGAACCTATAGTACCTTAGGGTCCCCTATATAATATATCACGAGATAAGCTTATAGTACTCTAGAAGACCTTAATAGGCTTACTTAATAAGTAGTTTATTCGAGTAAGTAACTCTCTAGTAATAGCTCTAGTTCTCTTTATATAGAAGCTAGGTAGTAGTCTATAGTTTTATATAGACTATTAGGCTCTAAACTAGATCTCAAGGAAAGACTAGTACCTATTACCCTTAATCCATAAGACACTTTATATAATTAGTAAAGTAAAGTAGTTTACGAAGCTTAACGTAATTATAGCTTTCTATAAGATCCGGATTATAGAAGGAGACGAGTAGAAGATAGCTTTCCATATAAGGTATAGACTCTATAAGTAGCTCGTAACGCTATTTAGGCTAGCTAATACCCCGAGTACTTTCTAGAAGTATATTAACTAGATATTAAGAGACTACCTTAATAAGTTCTACTTAGTATATATTAATAATATCTTAGTATACTCTAAGGGAATACTAGCCGAGTATAGGGAGTATATATAGAAGGTACTACGCCGGCTATAAGAAGTAGGACTATAGTTGGATATTAATAAGTACGAGTTTGAGGTCTAGTCTACAAAGTACCTTAGGTTTATAATTAAGGTAAGGGTAAGCGTATAGATAGATCCTAAGAAAGTAAAGGCTATCCTTAGCTAGGAAGCCCCGAGGTCTATAAAAGGAGTATAGAGCTTTATTAGCTTCGTAAACTTCTACTAGAAGTTTATCTAAGGGTTCTTAGATATTATATAGCTAATAATAAGCCTAGTAAAGAAGGATACTATATTTATATAGATAACTAAGGTAGATTAAGTATTTAAATAGCTTAAAGGACTCTTTATAGAAGCGCTAGTACTAGTATTATTTAATACCAATTATATAATAATTATCGAGACTAACTTATCTAGGTAATATATTAGGGGTACTCTTATATAGTATAGAGATAATAGGGTACTCCGACTATATAGCTACTTCTTAAAGAAGAACTCCCCTACTAAATATAATTATAAGATCTATAATAAGGAGATATTAGTAATTATATAGTGTCTTAATAAGTGGGATATAGAGCTAAGAAGTATAAAGGACTTCTAGATCCATATAGATTATAAGAGCCTAGAATACTTTATAATAGTCTAGAAGCTTATAGAGTACTAGATATATTAGTCCCTTACTCTTTCACGGTATAACTTCATAATCTAGTATATACTAGGTTATATGAATAAGAGAGTAGATATACTCTCGTAAAGAGAGTAAGACCTCCCGGTATCCTTATTAGATAAGAGGCTTAAGTATTAGTATATTTAGTTACTATAGCCAGAGATATTTGCTCCCCCGAAAGCTATATAAAGGATATAGGTTATACTAGTAGTAGTAGTAATGTAAGGAGGCCTCTAGAGCTTCTAGAGAGACGTAGAAGGAATAAATACTTTATATAGAGTAATAGTAAGAGCTATATAAGAAGAGAAGCATATATTTCCCTTAGAGCTCTAGGTTAAGGTATTAATCTCAGAGTATAAGTTAGATAGCTAAGGGTAACTCTTATTCTAGGGACATCGTTAGGTCCCTGAGTTAGAACCGCTCTATATAGGGCTTATCCAAGAGACTCACGACTCTATAATAGCTAGGTACCTAGGCTAAGAAGTAATAGCTACCTTAATAATAAGATAGTTCTTCTAGCTAGGTATACTTAGAGAGGTTAGGTAATTCATATAGAACTATAACGGCTATTAGAAGAAGTAGGCTTAGAGGGACTATCGCTATAGGTTCTTAAAACCTTTACCTATCCCTAAGAGAGTCTAGAGTGAGATCTCTATAGACTTTATTACTAGGCTACTATTAAGCCAGGGTTATACTAACCTATTAGTAATTATAGATAGGCTTAGTAAAGGCGTTATCCTAGAACTATACTCGAGTCTTACTACGGAGGTAGTAGCTAAGACCTTTATATAAGTCTTCTACTAATATTATAGTCTTCCAAAAGCGATTATCTCGGACTATAGACTATAGTTTACTAGAGTACTTTAGGTATGAGTCTACTAACTCCTAAAGATTATATAAAGGTTATCTATAGTATTTAGTCTAGAGATAGATGAGTCCATAGAACAGATAAATTAGAATATCGAAGTATTTATATATATATATATTAACTATATATAAGAGAATTAGGTGTCTCTAATACCTTTAGCTAAGCTAGTAATTAATAACCATAATACTACTAGTACTAGTATTAGCTTATTCTTCTTAACCTATAGCTACTATATATACCTGGTAGAGTTAGATAATATCGAAGTCCTTATATAAGAGAGGATTAGCCTAATTTAGCGGGGTGAAGCTATTATATAGAAGCTAAGAGATGCTTATAAGTAGGCTCAAGTATCTATAGCGGTAGTATAATAGGTTTAAGAGGACGTGACTAACTAGATAAGATAGTAAGCGCCTAGCTTCAAAGTAGGGGATAAGGTCTAGCTAAACCTTAAGAATATTTATATAAAGCAGCTATTAAAGAAGTTTAACTCTAAGAACACTAAGTATAAAGTAATTAAGGTAATTAGCTCTTATAGCTATAGGCTTAATATACCGCCGGGAATCCGTAATATGTTCTATTCCCGATTATTACGTCTAGTAGTAATAGACCCGCTACTATCCCAGCGTACGACTAACTCTTAGCTAGAGCCGGAGCTTGTCGATAGAAGTGAGGAATATGGAGTAGAGAAGATCTTAGGAAAGAGAGTTATATAACGAGGTCAAGGTCACTAACGTCAGGTTTTAGTAAAATGGACAGGGTATATAGACCTTACTTGGGAGCCTGAGTCGGCCTTCCAAGACGTCACTACGCTAGACGTATACGAGTTCCTCTCTAGGGAAAGGGAGGGGGAGGGGGGGGGGGTAATATGACGAGTTAAGACCCGTGGAGAGACTAGGTACCTAAGAGCCCTAGGCACCTGCGTTATCCTACTAATAGCTCTATATGGAACATAAATTATCGTATAGAGCCTAGACTCAGTTTCTCTCCTTAGATTATTCTTCTTATATTTAGGGAAACCATTTAATTAAGTATATTACTGCCGACCCGTGATAATAAGTCCTAGTTAACTTTAAGACTAATTATCTAAGTATATAACTTAGTAATAGTCTCTCTATCCTTTTAATAAAGATCTCGAATCTCCTTAAAGGTATCTTACTAATAGGTCTAAAGAGCCTAGAGTATATCTACTAAATAGGCCTTAAACTTCTCCTAGTTAATCTTATAGGCTAGAGGACTCTACTTTATAGTAGCTTCTTAGGTATTATAAGGGTCGTCCCTAAGGGTACTTATAGTAGAATTAACTCTAGAAGAGTATCTATTATAAGTCTAAGGCTAAGTCCTAAAGACTACCTCCTAGGAAGATACAAATATCCTCTATTCTTTAAGGGACTTTCTATAATATAGGTCTAGTATCCGGACTTTGAGAAGTTTCTCTTAGTCTAATATTATTTTTAAGATATTATATAGTAGCTCCTAATAAATAATATTAAGATTACTCTTAAACCCTATTATATTAGGAAAAGGGGTAGAATCTAACCCTATTCTAGGGTCTTCCCTAATAGGAATTACTATTAAGGATAGAGTAGACTTATGAGTAGAACTTAGATAAGATATAGAGAACCTTAAGGTATCCTAAAGGGTACCCTTATATTATTTTAACTAAAGGATATATTAATTAATTATATTTACTAATTCTTACTTTCGTTAGAGCGCTTCGACTTTATAGTATAAGGTTTATTTTATAGCTTAGGCGGTAGTGACCTAGGCCTTAATTATAGTATTAAGTTCGTTACTAAGATTATTATTATTATTAGGGCTACCTCTAAGAGATACCTAAATAGCTCTATTAAAAGTATTAGAAGAGCCTTCGCTATTTCTAATTACTCCCTAAGGATTAATTTAATTAACTTCTTCCTTAAGAGCAGGGTCGACGATAAGCTACTATACGCTTCGTAGGTTCCGCGATATTATTACGTTATTAAACTACCTCCCTTAAGGATAGAGAGATTAGCTTATAAGGTGATTATTAGTAGGTAATAAGGTAATAGGTAGAATTAGAGTTATAGTATTAAAAATCACTAGTATTAAATTTAGTATAGAACTAATCTCTATCCTTCCTTAGAGGTCTAGGGAGGGCTCCTATAAATAGGAGCCTAGAATAACGTATATATAATCTAGCAATTAATAAGCACTAGCTAGCCTACTAATTAGTGGTATTCCTGTGATATAATAGGATTATTAATCCTCCTAATCACCGACCCTACTACCCGAGAGCTAAGGTATATCACATGTACTAATGTCACATGTAACCCGGTATACATTATAATAATATTACTACTAATTAGTAAGTAAGCTATATGCTTATTAACTACTAGACTATATATATATATATTATTAAGGCCTCTTATTTATAAGAGGCTTCTCTAGACTTCTATAAAGAGATAGAAATTAGTTTAATATTAAATTTAATACTAGTAATTTCATACTATACTAATTCATCCTATTACCTCATCACCTACTCTTAATTACCTTATATTAAGTAGTTTAACTTATTTACTAGTAAAGTATTTTAATTTATATAGATATTATAGTATAAAGTATTAGGAATAAAATGAATTTTAATTATAAATACTAGTTATGAATTTAGAGTAAGAGCTTATTATAAGCTTTTATAACCCTAGGCAGTGCTCTTTAAATTGATATTAATAGGCGTTATAAGATATCTATAAGGAATAAGTAGATCTTCTAGGGCTATAACGCTATTAGTAGAGTAATTATAGAACTTAGACATTAAACGAGTAGCTATTATAGGCCTCCTTAGTAATGACTCCCTTGTAAGTATAAGAGAGAAGCCCTTAAAAAGGAATAGTAGCCCTTAGCAAAGGCGCAAAGGCTACTTTTAGGGGAAGGGCCTGGAAATATAGGGCATTGTAGCGAGTTTGCTACCTTGGTCTGTACATTAGAGGGTCTAAAAGTCTCACAAGCCCTGTATTCCCGATACCTTATGCCCTGATCTCGTAAGCATGCCACACGAAAAATATCCCATGCATCGATTCACAGTTATGCTTGCTCTACAAGATTTTATTACTAGATTCTGGATCCACCTTTATCAAATCAACCGCTTATGGACGAAGTCATCCCACCTTTGGTTGCTAGCCAAGAACACCAGCACCAGCCAAAAGCTACCAAAGTAACGCATTGACCTTCACTTTGAGTTTTCGGCACACGAGATCAGCAACAAACCACCGGATCACTCTCTCGACCCTAGCTCTTCTCTATATTTATCCCTTCTTCCGCAACCCATATCACGGCTGAATCGATTTTACCTTGCTTTATTTCTACACTTCCCTTACCGTCGCTCTTGATATGTTTTGAGTGATGTTCAATTGGCTTTCGCGGTTTCAGATGCCGTCATTGTTTCTGTCAGCATGGAGAGGTTTTATTATCTAGCTCTTGTCATAGTTTTGGCCATGATAGTCAAGCCAGACGGGTGGAGGAAGGGCAGCGGCTACTTCATAAAGCCAGCAAATCCACCACTTTCAGCCGCGGATTCGGACTCGAAATATCGTTCTGCGCCAGAACGAATTTCGAGGGATACAGAATACAGAATCCCCCCATACCCTGGAGTCGTTTCAACCAGTTGGCTGAGCATGACACTGAAAGCTGCAGCTTTCCTCGCCTTATTGACCTTCGGCACGCTGGGTCTGTCGACCGCGCGTTGTACCGTCCATGAAGTTGCGGGATGCTACCCAGACTTGCTTGAAGTTGGGGCGGAAGAACTGGTTGCTGGCCTCGAGAGTGGGGCGTGGACGAGCGTGGAATTGACAAAGGCATACATTCTGCGCATTAAAGAGACAAACCCTGTTCTCCGCGCAGTCACCGAGATCAACCCCGATGCACTATCCATTGCAGCAGCTCTTGACGTCGAGAGAGCTAATGGCACAATCCGCAGCGCGCTGCATGGGATCCCCATGCTTATCAAGAATAACATCGCTACCAACGATCAGATGAACAACACTGCTGGTTCATACTCCCTCCTCGGGGCAAAGGTTCCACATGATGCCACAGTGGCTTCCAAGCTGCGAAATGCGGGTGTGGTTCTTCTTGGAAAGTCCAATCTCTCACAGTGGGCTAATTTTAGGTCATCGAATAGCTCAAATGGGTGGTCGGCTCACGGGGGTCAAGTTACTGGCGCCTACTACCCAAACATGGACCCAAGCGGAAGCTCCTCAGGCAGTGGGGTTAGCAGTTCCATCGGTCTAGCATTTGCAGCACTCGGAACAGAGACAGATGGTAGTATAGTGAGTCCGTCGAGTGCTAACAACGTCGTTGGTATCAAACCAACCGTTGGATTGACTTCACGTTCTTTGGTGATACCAATCTCAGAACACCAAGATACTGTTGGTATAAATATGCTCCTCTTCCCCAACTTTAGAATCTCGCTGAGCGAGACTTTCTAATCAGATATCAGGCCCCATGGCTCGTAGTGTCTCCGATGCGGCCTACGTACTTTCAATAATAGCAGGCAAAGACGAAAATGACAACTATACTCGCGCACAGCCTTGGGATGCTCCACCGGATTACACCCAGGCCCTGAACTTCTCAAGTCTCAGAGGAGCGAGAATTGGTATCCCTAGAAATGGCTTCACGCAAGGACCCACCGATCAACCAATTTTTGACGCTTTCGACGCAGCAATTCGAATATTGAAAAATGCAGGAGCAACTATTGTTGACAATGCCAATTTTTCCGCGTGGGATGAGCTCGTAACAGATGACGATGCGATAAGAGGAAATGGTACAATTGTGCTTGAGGCCGACTTTATATCCAATCTGGCCAGTTATCTTTCGCAGCTGACATCCAATCCAAACAACATCAGATCCCTCTCGGACGAGGCCAATTTCACCCATCATACTACTCTCGAGGAGTATCCAAACCGCAATACAGCCGTATGGGAACAGTCTTTATCTCTAGGATACAACATCTCGGACTCAAGGTTCTGGGAAGCTTACCAATACTCCTTTTCCTTCGGTGGAGAAGGCGGGGTTTTAGGAGCTTTAAAAGTGCACAATCTTGATGCCTTGGTTCTTCCTACTAATTACTCTCCCCGAGTACCAGCGAGAGCAGGACTCCCGATTGTTACAGTTCCGATGGGATTTTATCCAAGTAATACAACAGTTGTGGAGTCACGAAGGGGACTTGTTACTGTGGGACCAAACATCCCGTTAGTCATCTCACTTTTTCTTTAGCTCCTCATTTTACAGACTTTTGGCACCAGCCGTGCATTTTACAGTATTCCGATAGTAGTTAGATTTGGTCTTTCCTTCTTGGGCGCTCAGTGGTCTGAAGAAACTCTTATTGGCTTTGCCTATGCATTCTGTTGGAACTGAGTGTACGCTGGTACACTGTAGTTTATATACCGGATGTATATATAGAGTGCTTACCCCGCGTGAGCTGAAAAATCAAGTCGTCAACCTCCAAAACATTGCAACAGGTCATGGGCCCGGAATGCGCGAGCAGCAAATGCTCACCGCTGCGCGTGTTGCAACTGACGGCTTCCCTTATAGCTCTTGCAGGAGAGAGAGCTATATTGTACGACTCAGGGGCGACGATTACGAACCACGGTCGGTCGGTCGGTCGGTCGCCACGAAAGCCTATCCTCATAACCTGCGATAGTACGAGCGGAAGCAGCACCGGCCCGGGAAGACAGTTTCCCTTGGAACCTCGCTGAGGGAGGGCAAGAGACAAGGGCGTGTTTGGCTGGCTTGGGGCTAGGGGTTAGGGGCAATAAGGCGGAGACTTGAGGGTATATTGTCACAGGGGCGCTAAGCAGGCAGAAAGCACCCTCTGGGGGCGTTGTACGGTCACAGTGTACAGCGTAAGGGGCGTGTTGGAACTGAGTGTACGCTGGTACACTGTAGTTTATATACCGGATGTATATATAGAGTGCTTACCCCGCGTGAGCTGAAAAATCAAGTCGTCAACCTCCAAAACATTGCAACACATTCGAGCAGCGTACCCACTTGAGGAGGAAAGTGAAGCCTTTCCTGAAGCCGAACACTCAGCTTGCAGATGTCATCTGCACTTGACATGTCTAACTGTGCCGTTTGATGTTTTACTTCGGCAACCAAGGGACATCGTGGCAGAGAATTCTGCATCACAGCAGGGTTTGCGTGTGTGTCAACAGCTGCAACTCTCTATGGAAACCATCCTAAGACTCATTTCATGTTCCTAGTGCAAGGCACGCCAACGAGTCAAGAATCGCTTCCGAATGCAAAGTGCCTATCTACCTTGCTCACTGACTCCATCTTCGAACGGTGGCAAGATGCCTCATATTCCTCACCGCTCCTTCGTGAAGTGTGTTCTCGCTATCCCTTTTGGCCCGTGCCCCATGCACACTCCACAAACCTTATTTTACTTCTTAACAAGAATCCAGGTCCGATATGATAGCTCACAAATCGACTTGTCTTATTAGGCAATTCAATATCTCCCCGCAATTCGAAAGGGCTAGGTCCGTCCGCTGAAGCCATTCCCCTGAAGCCATTCCGATTTCGTTCACCGAAGAGTTGAGCGGATATCCGTGCGTTGAAGTTACCCCTGACTCAATCGAGCGCGCTATGACACCCTTGGGACCGCCTCCTCACAGATGGGTTTTCCGTTTGTGCCGCCTTCTTGGGTACTTGGGACTGAGTGAAAGGAACCTTCCGAGGAGGCAACCTCGCGGAAGACCATATCCGAGACTCCAAGAGAACTGGAGGGGTTTCGGCACGCTCTGCCGTCCCGCCTGGAGTTCGCTAGAACGCTACCATCAAGTAGGTAGGCGGTAATATAAAAAGACAGCTGTTTTATATTTTTCTCGTAATAAAAAAGATAGTTTCTATATTTCGATGGGTTTTTTTTTAATTTGTATGGCAATCACGTGTATATAATTAATCAGGAAGATTGGGAAACAATGAGAACACCAAGTTAGGCTAGCAAGTCACGCGCTACTATCACGTGAAAATATAAAGATCCTGTTTTTTTACACGTAGATAACTAATAAAATATGATACAAACCTGTTTTTTACGGATACCTACCACATAGTCCCAATGATTGAAAATCCACAATAATTCCAGACCCTCATTCTTTTGAGATAAGGTAACTACTACTATAATAGGGTCAAACGAGTAAAGAAAAGCTAACTAATAACTATTGCGTCTGAGAGTAATTGTATAATTTTACTAAAACCGATTCCGAAGCTGAGTGAGGCTGGGCGGAAGCCATATTCTCACAAGTTCCAAGGCCTTAGGGAGTAATAATTAAGGCTACTTTGTAACTTGAAAAGACGTTCAGTCCAGATTACCAGCATTAGAGGTAAGGCAGAGACTATTGAACGCCATTATCTGCACTTTGATGAATTTGGATCCCCAATTCATAGTTGCCCGAGCCGTCGGGGAAGATTGATATCGGTAAGGCTGAGAAAAGCGGCCGCGAAATCATGACACATGGGTTGCAGCGTTGTATCGAGATCCGTAATAATAGAAAAAGGTTTGACCTTAACGTGATGTAATGAGCTTTTATTGTTGCACTATAAATAAAATATATATAATAATATAGAGATTTAAGGGGTATATCTAAGCTTCCCGGGTACTGTTTCAAGGGGGCAATCGGACTGTCTGTTACGCTGCGGCCAGCTTTACATCTCGCTAAATTCAATGAACATTAAAAGTATAGTTATTCCACTTTATATTAATTTGCGAAACCTTTATAGAAGTCATTAAAAACATGATATTCTAATAGAATATGAGGTTGACCTTTATCTTAACAATCATCTAAGGCTTGTATTATTATGAAGCAATTTATTTATGTTCAAAGTTAGCTTTGTAAGCGACGCAGCGACGCAGCGACGCGATAGCTTATCGGGGAGGTCCCGTTACTTTTTGGCTTATCGCCCTGGCTTTCGTACCTAAACGAGTTAGTGTGTTATGTAAGCGTATGGTAAGCTGTAAAATACTGTTATTCTTATTTACATTACCGTGGTAAGGGTATTAAGCTTTTCTTTTGGTGTGAAGGTGTAACACTTATGACACACCACCTAATCGCTCGGCTTGAACTGAAAAGAGAGCTTTGCAGGTTTGGCGTGTAACCTCATTGACCCCAACCAACCTCGTGCGTGGGGGGGTCGAGGTCATGTCGCACTGACTACAGTTCAGCCTCTGCAGGTACATCTAAGATACATTTTCTTGGCAGCTTACTGCACAATGTGTTGTATCACACTGAAGCGTTCCCTGATCAATGATATTCGCGAGGCAACAAAGGCATCAACAAAATCCCTGTTGGTCTTTTAGAATCCGTTTTCTATCACCCAGAGCTTGGTCTTTCTATGGGCGTGGTTACATCTCTATGCCCCCATGACTTTGGCTGCAGCCTTTCGGGCACATAATGCAGGTGGCTATTTAAGTACTGCTCGCCCGGTAGCCTTGTGCTTTTGAAATACGCGCCTGAAGTCTCCAACCACGTGCCGACCGTTGCGCTCGGAGCGCATGATGCACCATTCAGGCTGGCGGGGTAAGCTTGTGACTTGAGGAGAAGTAGCTATTCAAGTGTCAGAGGCTCACTTCAAATTTGAAACTGAGTCTTTCTTTCCTCCTATCATGTGTCATCTGATTCGTGGCAGAAACAATCGCCTTAAAAATTGAAAAGGTGTGTGATTTGTAATTCTTACTGGTTGAGTGTGGGTGGCTGCGGAGAGGTTTTTATTGGTCCTGAGCAAAAGAGTTGGATGCACCTGCCCTCTTTTGACAAGCCTGCAGAAGGCAGAGGTGTGATAACAAAAGGGGTGGGTATAGTCGTGTGATTATCCTTTTGGATCAATGGATGTAGAGACCCGAGATGATTTGAGTCATTCATTGCTACGGGGTTCTCCAATGGTTCTCCGGTCGAGACAAATGGTTGTATGTCAGGGGCCATTCTACTCCGGAAACACCAGCGTACGCGTCCCAATGCGTCTCTGCTGAAGCTATTCGCAGAGGTACGTTGGGCAAATTTGTGTCTCAGGCGCTGATCTCACGGCCCCCAATCGAATCTGAAAATGTATATATTCCGGGCGTGATGAGAAGAGCACATGGAACCACGAGAGATTCATGGCGCATTTTGTGCTTACATGATGCCGTTAGGTTTTCGGAACACCGGAGCGTAAGACGGAGGCACCGAGAGCTCAAACTGAGACTACCTTCCGCAGTTCGTGCAATTACGAAGCATGGGAAATTTGTACTGCGCAGCTCGCAGTAGCGTTGAAGCCTAACTCTGGAACCTCCGGTAGAAGAGTGAAAGAATCTTTTCCGGCAGCGATACACAGAAACCAGTCCCCAAGAAGAAGTTCTCAGCAAATGCCTTCAATTTATCGTCTTAGCGGCTCCCTCATCATGCTGGACCGATATCACTTACCCACAAATGAGATGAAGTCAATCATGCCCTCAACTTTGGTTGACCTAAGAGGTGTTGAGATTATCGGGTCTCCTTTGACTAGCTAATATCCTTTATTCTTATTAGTCTACCTACGGCGAGCTTCTCCTCCAGCATTAGATAATAAATTGAGCTTCTACATTCACTTGGATCATACTCCTCTTCTTTATTGGTGCTGTAATCATAAAGCACTCCTTTACTGTTGCCCAAATTCAATAAGAAGAATTGCGCTTAAGGTTCTAAGGCACTGTATGAGGCCCAGGACATGATGCTTGATAGTTTGCAGAGCGTTAAAGTCGTTGATATATCCCCAGATCAGTGTTTGACGTCTGATTTACAAGTTGTAAATTGCAACATAGCAATTGAGCTGAATGTGTCACACCCTGTTGATATCAAGCACAGTATCATACTTTTCCGTTGGTTGCCGATCCAAGAAATAAACCGCGATTACCAAGAGCCAGTTCCCAATGTACCGAAACAAAGCTCTGCTTAATTTCACTCCAGCCTTTTTCTTAAACATCACCCCTAAACACCTTGTCCTTTCTAACCCATCTCTTACCTCTTTCTTCTTTCACGGTCCTCCACCATTTCTCCATGCTGCTGGCAAATACCAGCACCGCCAAAACACAAACAGTAATCGGTACAGCAATGGCACCATAGATCCAGTACGTCCTTACTGGGAACTCTCCACTCATACTAAAAAAAGCTGCCCAGAAGTTCAACGGAACGAAGACGAAAGCTAAGTAGCTTACTCTCGTGATCGTATGAGATTCCTGCGTTGCTTTCCTACTTTCCTCGCGAGCTGTGACGGCCATCGAAACACCGTTGATTTTATCTGCTCTGCAGTGTAAGATCTCGACCCTGTGGAGGATGTCTCTGAAGTTTGTAAGAATGTCCCGCCAGCCCTCGGAAGTTGGGGTAAGCTCTTTGGACTCATACCGAGCTGAGAGCCGAGAAATCGAGCGTTCTACGAAAGAGTGATAAATGGGAAGCCGCCGTCTCCACAGAAGCAGTGTCTTCAATGTCTGGTCGAAGTCTTGTGCATAAAGGTGCGAAAGACCAAGCTCGGTTTCCCACTCGATCTGGCCGAGACGAGCATTGACATACTCGCATATGAGAATCCATTGTGCGGCTACCATTGTGAAGAATGCTAATGGGAGGATATCTGGAGCTACCGGTGGTGTGTTTGCCGGCGTGTTTGCGCGGTTAAGTGTCCAGAACAAGAACTCCTGGACCGAGTTGCCGTAAGTAGGGAATGTGATCTCTTCCAAAGGAGTGTTGATGCTAGGAGGCGGATGAAAGTTCCCGTAACCGGACCAGAGTGGAAACCCGTGCTCGATTGTTGGGTCGACGAGTAAAATTGCTGACGTCCAGTTATCATGTGTACTTGGGTATTTTGAGGATGGTGCTTACCGAACCACCCTTGATCGGAACCCA
The DNA here is from genome assembly GCA_021399465.1 of Hyaloscypha sp. PMI_1271. NCBI lineage: Eukaryota > Fungi > Ascomycota > Leotiomycetes > Helotiales > Hyaloscyphaceae > Hyaloscypha > Hyaloscypha sp. PMI_1271. The sequence goes on along the minus strand of JAJTUS010000152.1, from coordinate 102,083 downwards.
GATTCGGTCTCACCCAGAGCGAGACTTTACTCCTCACTAAACCGACATCACTGCCTGGCACATCACTCCATTCTTTGAATCTTCCGTCATGATCTACTCTTCTCAGGACATTAAAAGACTCAGCTTGAGCTTTCGCTGCGTTGAGCTGTTCCTGATTCTCGAAATATCTAGGCGAGACGTATTGAGCGCTGAAGTAATTTGACTTCACAGAGAAAGATTCAAGATCTGGAATCTCTGCTTGGGGATCTCTGGTGTTCAACCAAACGTAATCACCGATGTGGCTTCTAAAGACTCCAGGCTCGATGTCGAAGGCTGAGCCTAGCTTTTCAATCACGCGAGTGGACAAATCCTGTACCACAAGAAGTCGATGTCTCTGGGCTGCTCCTTCCTGGCTCAAGTTTCCAAGAAACTCATCTAATTCATCCGCAGTTCTCAAGTCTTTCGAGCTCATCTCATCTCCATACTCGACAACTGAGATGTTAACACGGTTCAACCTTTCGTGTCGGTCGTCAGGAGTCAATGTCCTGCATCTCAAAGGGACAGTGGAGACTGTCATAAAATCGGCCAGGTATCTCAGATGGTGCCATCCTTTTGAGATATCTCTCACGCGCTCATGATACCGACCGATCGTCTCTCTGCAACTGATCAGCAATGTCAGGAACGCTTCCACATTGTGCTAGAAACATCACGTACTCTCTTTCAGCTTGGGTACTCAAGGAACAGTCAAAAGGTCTGCTGATTCTAGCATAGATATCTCCTAGATAGAAATCATGGGGATCTTCTTTCATGTGAAGATTCGCATGAGGAGGGTGCCATGATCCAATTCTCTGGCGAGCGCGAAGGGCACTTCCGGCCTCTGACACGTGGAAATCACTGCCGCTACTACTCTTGGAGCTGTGTCTGGCGGAGGCCTTCTCTCTCGTACTGGAGTTTGTCACCACCAGCTTCAATGGAGCGAGATTCGTTGCTGACATGGTGGAGGCTGGTTGAGACGACGCTGTAGTGCTGAATGATGCTGCAGATACTCGGCGAAGGCTGAAACATTTTACAAATATTGATTTTCCTTCAGGATTTAGGCAACAGGGCTGAATATGAAATGATTGTGGGCTGTGCAAAAAAGTTGCGGAGGTGTGGTGACGAAAGGATTCGGGAGGACGCCCAGCTTGGGTGAGGGGGAAGCGGGAAACTCACTCCATGAAACCTCCTGCGAGAATGGGAAGTCAGTCAGCAACAAGAAAAATGGAGAAACTGGAGACCATCTTGTTTCTATCTTCTGGCGTGACAGTTTTAAGTAACTTAAGGAGTATTGTAAGATAGGAAGAGAAAGGAAGTGTTCAAACAAAATAAGGTGGAGAACGATTGACAACAAGATGATTTTGAAGTACAGGTTGTGAAACTCATAATTGATCCGATGTTAGAACAATGAGACTACGAGAGTATTTTCAAAAATGACAGTCCACAGCAGCTGAGAATACACTTCCACAAAACTTCAAGATACCTTAGCACCTCCTTTCAATTTGTTTCCGCTACAGTCTCAACTCTCAAAATCGTATCCTCGCTAAAGACATGCCTGTTCTTCATATGCCCTCTCCATTTATTTATCCTTCCTTGGAAATCCTTGAGATCCTGCCTTTGATCTCGAAAATTTGCATCCCCGGAAAGTGCAGAAGATTCTCTTCGTCGTTGCGTGAACGCTATTGATGTGTAGACTAACGTCCTTTAAGGTTTCAAACCCAATACCACAATGGTTACACTTCTTTGGGTAGGTGTAGATTTCTTATAACGACTAAATGTTAGACTGTTAGCACTCAACTTGTTGTCGAGTTTGAGGACTCTTGCTGATATTCATGTCTATGCTCGAAAGGCCTCTCGCAATGTGGAACTGGTACATAATGTGAGTCATGGCGGTGGAGAAACATGTTGGAGGTGCCTGGGAGGGCTGCAATCCGTATCCGAGAAACATGCCTCTACCAAATCTCTTTGATGAAACTTGCGTGCATTGTGGGACAGATACAGGTCCAACATCCGAGGTGTGATCTTGAAAAAACGGTTCTGAGATATCTCGAGGATTACGGGAGGAAGGGTCAGACTCTCGATTGAGTCCGAATAATTGCGAGAAGTTGGGATCTCAGCGTTTGGAATGGCCCTTGTAAGATTCCAAGTAAGCGATTTTCCTAAGTCTGTAGGTCCCCATAGTTTTCGAGAGTCCTCTTCACCTCTTAGTGAGGTTTCTCTGTCCCGGGCGGCAACGGACGCGATTCCAATACCAAACGCGGTGCTCAACAAAGAGCGAAGTTGGTGACGGTAGAAACAACCGTGTAAACGTCGGAAAAGCCTCCTAATTCGAGGGCGACTCCAACTCCCCTAGATGGAAGCCATGCCGAAGAAACTTCCAATAGCTCTCCTCGCATTACTCGACAGCGTTAATACATGTTTCTATGACCTTCTGAGAGAGATGGTATTCTTACGGTTGATGTAATTGAAGCTGCCAGAAGGCGGACGGAATATAATTCCAGGGTGCTTGACGAACTTCTAAGCATTTAATAACCAAATCATGGACCAACGGTAATCTCGCCTTGCTGTGAACTAAAAATCTGGTGGGTTTGGCAAAAAAGGACCAATAGATTTTGTCAGATGGCGCCAGCCGGGATGCCAATCACTGGATCACACATGAAATACATTGAGCTTGTTTTAGTCTCAGCAACAGAGGGGCTTGTTGTAAGTCCGAGTTGACGATATATAGATAAGCGTTCGATACGATTGTGATAGATTATCCTATGCATCAAGGCTCTTTACATCCGCAGACCTAGGAGCTTGAAATCCCAAAACTCTTCGTTGCGGCTTCCAACGTGCGCAAATCCTCTAACTCCACTTGTACTCCACTAACCCTCGCAAAAACTCCAAATTCTCTCTCTCCAAATTCAGTTATCTGCTTTCGGAGGTTTTGATTGCAACCATAAGCACTGCATGGAGTGTATTTGTAGTGTCGTTTCCAGCGTTGTGAAGGTCTGGGATGTCGAAAGGCAATTGGGTTCTGTCAAAAGACTCTCGAGAGTGGATCTCCGCTCAAGTAGACTTTGAGCCGTATTATACGTGTCGAGCGCTACCAGCACTGGGGGAATATCATGTAGATTAACTCTAAGTCGTTGAATAATCTCTACATCGCGGACGATCGAATGACCAACGATGACTTTATCCCTGCGGCACTGCGAGTCGGGAGAGCTGGTATCTTGAGTACGTAAGCAGTTGGTAATCGTACACCAGGTAGTGGCAAGTTACTGTTGCGGAACAAAAAGTATCTCCGCAAACACACATTCTTTAAAGTCCGTAACATCACAGTCAAGGAAGCTTGTCGAACCATTCGAAATGGAAGATTCAGAGGTCGATACAGCTTTCATGCCAGGAGACAGGGATGGTCGAGACATCAAGTATCATATATCGAGAATTGCGATGCCGAATTCTTTAACAAGCGGGACACCTGGTTTGTTAAGTTCGTTTCATGATACTTCGAGATCAATAGCTATGAAGATAGCGTCCACAAACGGGTCAGTTGTGGCAGTAACTTGAAGGCCGAGGAATTGCTCAGCGTTCTGAAAGCCTCCATCGCAAATAGAAAATTTGCATTTCCCTTGCCATTTCTTGCTTTGCAAGAAGACATGGGTAATGGGTTGATACTTCTGAGAGACAGTTATGAGATGGTAGAGAAATGCAAACTGATATTTCCTAATGGATTATGGGTGTGGTCTGGAAAGGTATGTCTGCTTACGAGTTCAGATATTTGAATTCAAATTGCCATCTGGACTGAGCACCAAGTAGGGTCCGCAAAGGGACCCACCAAACTCTGAAGAGCAGCCGCCAGTTTATGGGCTTCCGCAGTCTGTTTTATTTTTGGTAATACTCTCAAAGACGCGTAAATTGAGCTGAAATGATCAAGTTACCAAGTTTCTATCGGCAGGCGAGCACAGATATAATGCAGAACCTGGCTCAGCGGGACATTGATTCAACTGCATGTTTAAAGGGAAAGAACCAAAAATGGTAGAAGTTTCCTCTATGCATCGAAAGCAAAACAGGCAAGATGACGGTCATAGTGGGATAATAGTACTATCCTTCGCAACTGTAAAAGGAAATGCACAACTTCTTGGGCTTCCCCTTGGGCATGGTGCCTGTCGTCGGGGGAAAGGTGTCAATGTTTTGAAAGCAGGCGATGCCCTGTTTGGATATGAAGAGTGAGTAAAGAATGGTTGGCCCCTTTGATACGAAGACTTGGATAGCAAATGCAAGTTCTACTGTCAACGCTCTGGAATTGGCATCGCCAGCTACGTACTTTTCTTCAGCTCAGACTTGTACGTCAGCACTGGTTGTCTGAATTACCAACCAATGACCCTAAATCAGAAGTAATTCGCTTTGATGGCCACCCTTGACTTCTATTTACTGGCCCAGCAATACCCAATCTTCCCAATTGCAGTTCAAGACAATACAGAACAACATTTCCACCTTCACACAAGTCACAGCCCTTCTCTCGCCATTTTCACGAAAATCTTGACGCCTGGCTGCACACCGTGCATCTCCATCACAATGCAATTCATCTTAAGGCCCATCAATCAAGCTCCATGTCCTCTTCGTTAGAATCTCCTAGTGTAAGCCTTCGCCGAGATAATGCCGCTATAAGCCCCTTAACCCATACCCCGTGTGAAATAGCACACATGAGAGGCTTGCGCCTTTCCCACGCCCACCCAATCTGCTGCGCTTTGCATTTTCGTGAATTCCGCCGTGGCTAAGATATTCAAGTCTCAGGGGTGAGGCGGACCAGGCAGATACAACACGAGAGTTGTACGTGCAGCTTGCATGATATTGAGACTTTGAGCTGACGAAGATCTATTTTAGCCACGGCGGTGAGCTACTGTAGCTTGACAAGTGTTGTCAAGAACATCATGAACATGTGTCAGTGCGAGCCTCGCGAATCTGTTGGCCCGTGTTCTACGGCATCGCCAAGATAGGCCTTGTTGTCTATGGCCAGTGATAAAGGAGTGTTACCGAGAAAGTTTGCCACTTTCGCCGCCACTGGACTCGGGCTCCAATATTGGGCCCAAAGTCTTAGCAAGTGTCGGAAAGAGAGTCAAGTAGCGTAAGGCCTGACATAACAAAGCGTAGGAGACTCCGTAGCAGAAATGCGTGGCTGTTCCATTGTTTTCGGAGACCTGGAACGGTCTGGGATCTCGCACAACGAAGAGAGATACAGATATTGTCTATGGGTTGAGAAAGATGGATCTTTTGAGGAAGTTTTGGAGTAATGTTACCAAAACTACCAACCAGTCTTGCAGGAATTTCATGAAGAATTCTCAACTATGATCAGTTCTGAGCATTCGAATTATGTCTGAACCCCGACATCTTCCGAAGATTCTCCTTTCACTTCACCACAGACGCAGTCCGCTGAGTCGTTTTTCCATCCGTAAATTCTCTCCTGAAAGCAACTCCCTTTTCACCACTCCCGGCCTCCAAAGCCATTCATCCATCCAGCCCCTCACAAAGGAAAGTCCCTCTCGAGTCTCGACCACTTTCAAATCCCTGGCCCACATGGAAGCCCCGAGCGCTCAATCTTGCGGCAACTCGAAAGGCGGGTCAGGTTCTCTCTATCTGTTCCTCAGCTCAACTCAAATAGAAATACGATTCGAAGTATCTGGACTTCTCTTGCATACACCCTCACTATCCACAATTCCCTTCAATAACCCTTCTTCCCCCATGGCTGCCCATCTCGATCTAGCCCCTTCCTCCAGTTACTGCCTGGTTGAAAAGGAAATCCCATGCATAAAAGATAATATACCTCCGCCGCACCGAATTCCGCCACAAAAGCGTCCATCCACGAGATGTCCCATGGCCAAAAGAAGATCAAGATGCAATAGGAACAAATGAATCCAAGCACAGCGAGTATTCTCGCGGACAAGGTGGAGGGGAGTGGGAAAACGGGCTCCCCAACCCAATCATCATCCTCCGGCGTGGATTTGTTGTGGTGTTTTTCCTCGAGAGGCAAGAGAGGCCGAGTAGACATAGTGGTGGCAGAAAGGTTTGATGATATGAGGTGTGATGATATGAGGTGTGATGATATGAGGTGTGATGATATGAAGTGTGATGATATGAGGTGTGATGATATGAGGTGTGATGATATGAGGTGTGATGATATGAGGTGTGATGATATGAGGTGTGATGATATGAGGTGTGATGATATGAGGTGTGATGATATGAGGTGTGATGATATGAGGTGTGATGATATGAGGTGTGATGTGATACGTGTGCGAGAGTGATAGTGGAAGGGATTAAATTTATGATGAAAATAGTGGTGCCAAACTTGAACCAAACGGGAGCGGGAAATGGTTGGGGTTAGGGCAAATTGGGAGAAGGGGCCCAGAGAAAAGAACAGACAGGACCATACTTCCTCAATATCGAATGATCTAACTTCGACTTCTCTGCCTAGAATCAATGCTGCTGTTGCACTGCTCGGCTCATATAAAAATACACTTCAATATCAAAGAAACACAAACTACGAGGGCCTGAAGGTTCTTCTTGATGGGTATTGCATTCATATATGAATCGACTGTCTATACATCCCAACTCCATAATGCAAAAGCTTTTCTTTTCCGCATTAAGCAATCGGCGCCTCAAACACTAAACTTATACCATCATCGCCGGCTGTCACAATCCTGGTGCCATCTCCTTCCACGAATCCTAGCACACCACCTCCCTCTCCATCACCTCTATGTCCTTTCCACTCTCTCACGAAGCCTGAGTTCGCAATCCCGGTTCCGCCCCGTGTATCCCACCTCCGAACGACACCATCCATGCCGCAACTCGTTAATAGCCACCCACCTGTCCTCGAGTTCTTGACGAACTCTACTTTCACCACCGAGTAATCTTCATGTGCTTCCTTAATATGCCGTCGGACTGCGAACCGGTGTGCGGAGTCGAAGAGCGCGATGCTGCCATCTACACTTCCTGCAGCCAGGAGGGTGAGAGGCGGAGGAGCGAACGCCAGTGTCTCGATACCGTCAGTCTGTGCCTGTAAATCTGCAAGTATTTGGCCCGCTTGACCAGCGGACGCCGCGCTTCCTGACACCTTCCCACCAGCTTGCTTCCCACCTTTGCTTTTCGACGACGCGCCAGCTCCAGCCCTTCCAGCCGGAGCAGAGCCAGAAGCATCAGTGCCTAATCGAGGTAATCCAACGACTTTGATCGCGCCTCCCGCTCCACCAACAACCACGAACGCTCCAGTTGGTGCAACCGCAACGCTGAATAATCCTCCTTCGACTGCGAATCGCTGATCCAGGGCTATAAGACCAACCACATACGCCCCGCCTTCACCTTGAGTTAAACCAGCAGCAGCGCCCTCCCCAAAAACATCCCAAACGTACAAACTCCCATCCTCACTAACCGTCGCCAGCAATTTGCCATCCGCGCTCCAAGCCCCCGCAGTACAAGCCTCCGTATGCAAAAAGTAGCTCTGCACGATCTGCAACGGGGCGTCCTTACTCTCCTTATCCACAGAATAAACCCACACAGACCCATCATTCGCACCCAGCGCCACCGTATTCGCAACCCCTGGATTCGGACACGCAGCAAGCCAATTGATTTCCTCAACTTCCTGCGCTTCGGCTACAAATGCCCATTTCTTGCCATCTTTCGATTGCTGAGCAAAGGCTCGTAGCCGTCCATCCAAGCCTCCTGAAAGCAGGAACTCTCCGTTCGGCAACGTAAAAATTAAAGCATTAATCGAATCGCTATGCCCTTCCAAAGTGAATATCTTCTCCAGCCCCTTCCTCTCTACTCTCTCGCCAGGTTCACTCCTCCACCCCTCGGGTAGCACAGGACTCGCGTCGTCGGCGGGCGTGGAGTCGAAGATATACCCAATCCCACCCAGATCTTCGCCTTCTGAGCCGCCGGTGGCGACTATGTGGGGGAGGAGCGGGTGTTGCGCGATGGTGAAGATGCTGTCTTTGTGCAGGTCAAAATGGGCGGAGGAGTCGTTTTGCAGGGCGATTTCTTCCATGATTTCGTCTTCGTTGGGATCTGCGTCGGAGCCGGAATCCATGGCTGCGTCGCCGTCTCCATCTGCGTATTCTTCTGCTGCTTCGTCGGCGGAGAGCATGGCGGGTTCCTCCTCCTCCTCCTCTTCATTGTGGTGGGGGTTGTGGGAGGACGACATTTTGGTTTGGGTGGTTGGTGAGGGTTATGAGGAAACAGATGGGGGAAAGGTAGGTGAGGAAGGATCAAGAGGTCCTAGGGAGATGGGAGAGGGAAAGGGAAAGGGAAAGGGAAAGGGAAATCGGTGTTGAGGGGGACTTTATTGAGGTGGTGGTTGAGGAGAAAGTTGATTGTTAATCTTTTTCTGCAAGGGCCTGATGAAATCTTGTCCGTGCCGTGCGCCACTTTGTCAGCCTTGCCCCTCATTGAGGGGCCCAATACATCCACGCCCGGGCGTAGACAAAGGGCTTACCACCCCTCCAAAATGATCCTGTGGTCGCGATTGCCTCCCTAACTTATAGCGCGTAGCTCGCTAAGTTACAGCGCTCACATCGCTAATCTATAGCACTCGCATCGCTAATCTACAGCGCTCGAATCACTAATTCTATAGAGCCCACATCGCTAAGTTACAGCCCTTATACTGCTTTTATACCCCCTTAACAGGAGGGGGAAGTGGGGAGGCGCTAGTAAGAGTAATAAAGAAGCTAATACAGACGATGGAATATCCATAATTGCAATGCAACTTGGCTGTGCGCGCATTAATTGCTAGCAGAATTACAGTGGGAGTTAATGCGATCGTGATGCGCGATCATTTTGGCGGTAGGTGGTGGTGCTTAGTAAGCTATTTGTCCACGCCCGGGCGTGGATGTATTGGGACCCCCTCATTGAGCCCCACTTTTCAACTGACTCCAGTGAAGACTGTATTTGGTCTCTCCAACTCGTGATGAAAAGGTAAATGGCGTTTATTCAAGAGATTCAATTAATGCCAGAATGGAAAAACTTTGTAATCTTTGTAAACTTCTCCGGAGTCCTGCATATACACAGTATCAGTTCTAATTAATCTACCCAAAGTTTCTCCAGATCTACAGTTTGGCCCCCTTCTTCCTTCGAGACTCCTTATCCTTATCTCTTAATAAGCGTCTCAAGATCTTGCCACTAGGACTCTTGGGAATCACATCGATAAACTCAACGCCACCCTTCAACCACTTGTGCCTCGCTTTGTGGTCCTGCACATGTTTGGCAATCTCTTTTGCAACCATCCGATCGTTGTCTTCAATTCCAACTGATGAGGATTTCACTACAAAGGCTTTGGGAACCTCGCCTGCTGCATCATCGGGAGCAGGGATCACAGCACAGTCTGCCACCGCAGGGTGAGTGAGGAGATGCGCTTCAAGTTCCGCGGGCGCAACTTGGAGACCCTGAGATACATGTCAGAAAAGAGATTGGAGAAGGGGAACGTGGGATATACCTTGACTTTAATCAATTCCTTAATCCGATCAACGATGAAGACATGCTCATTCCCTGAAGGAGCTTTGCGAATCTCTGCTTCGTCACCAGTTCGCATCCATCTCTCCTTACCATCTGTGTCATCGAAAAAGGTTTCCTTATTGGCTTTGGGATTGTTCAGATATCCCAAGACAACAGATGGAGATTGGACGACCAATTCTCCTGGTTGATTGTAGCCAGTAATCTCAACACCTTCCAGTGACACGATTTTTGCTTTGTAGCCGGGGAGGAGAGACCCACTGCTTCCAAACCAGATGTCGGTCTCTGGGCTGGAACAGACGACTGTGCAGGTCTCTGTCAAGCCTGGGATTGTTAGTTGAGGTTTTCTGAGACTTCAAATAATCCTTACCGTAACCCTGACGAATCTTCCAGGAGGGATACAGTTTCTGAAGTTCTTCGGCGGTCTCTGCACCGAGTGGTGCAGCTCCCGTGAAGATCCCATTCACACTGCTCAGATCGTATTTTGAGCAAGCTTGATTGCTTTTGGCCATCAGGATAATGATCGGAGGAACCTAAATTACGTTTAGCAAAACATATCATGGAGGATAGGAGCAAATAACAAACCAGGTACAAAGTTTGGATCTTGTGAGTTTGGATGGCATTCAAATACGATTGCAGCTCAAACTTTGGGAGGATGATGCAAGCATCACCTCGATAACTGCTAGCTTGGGCAATCACAACCAGACCATATATATGGCTTAGGGGTAGGAGGGCCAGCGCTACTTCTGTCTTCGTCTCTGGTGGTCGAGCACCTCGCATAGGTTGTTCGAAGGTTTTGATCTGCAACACGTTTGAGATGACATTGTGATGGCTGATCATAACTCCTTTCTGTATTGAAGTTGTCAGCATTCTATTCTCCCTCATCGTATTTGTTCCAAGGAAATTGCAGTGCTCACCGGTAATCCAGACGTTCCACTCGAGTAGCAGAGATATGCAGTTTGTCTCGCTCCCTGTCCCTTCTCCCATTTCTGCTTCGCAAGCTGAGGAAGCTTCTCGCCCTCCGCAATCAATTGTCCAACCGTTTTGAACGGAACCGACTTATCCCCAGAAAACTCTTTGGGCATCTCCAGGATGTAAATTCGATTGTTCGGGATTCCTGCACCTTTTGCAGCTTGCAGGGACGTTTCGAGGAGGGGCATACACTTTTTGGCAAGCATTAGCTGGTTTGTAGACGCTATTGGGGATTGCTTGACGCACTGTAAAAAGGGCCTTGGCTCCAGAATTTTTCAATTGAAACTCAAGCTCCGAAGCTGAATACGCAGCATTCGCCGGACTCACGAGGCCATCCAGACGGTGGACGGCATATGCCAGAGTCATAGAATCGACCTGCAGGATTAGGCTGTTAGTGGAAGTGCCGGAATCAAGCTTGAGCAGCTTTGCCTACAGTGTTCAGGGCGAAGATCCCCGCTACTTTATCCCACTCAGTTCCTTGGTTTGGCTGCCATCCGAATTCCTTCGACAGAGCTCGTGCCAGACGATCAGTCCGCTCGACCATCTCCAACGCAGTGAAAGTCCTCCCTGATATGCCGCAGGTAAAGGGATTCCGTGAGGATTTCAGGGGATGGCGCCCGTAGGCGCCGTCCAGCATGAACTGCCATACTGGCACCGAGTCTGGAGGGCCTGCGATTAGGAGGCATTAGCTATGCATTGTTGATGAGATGGCGAAGCTGCAGAGGATTATTGAACAAAAGAATTAAGAATCTTACTGGGAAGCTGTGGGACCCAGGACGGCGGGAAGAAGACCATGCTGACGGTTGCAGGGATGCAGCGCAAATCACCTCGGTTCAACGTCACCAAAGCCCCTGCAGAAGCTTATATTGCAGGCGAAAGCACAGTTTCGGTCTTTGTGATATATAATTCTGCCAGATACAATGTTCTGGACACAAAGAAATGGGACACGGGAACAGTTGGATGCAAAAGAAGAGCTGAGGAAGATGAAGAGGGAGAGGGAGCGGGAATGAATCTGGATATTCCCCCTCTCCTTGGCTAGGTAGTGGTAGCTGAACTTTACCTACCCATGTCGGTAACACACTGTGCCGCGCCGCCATCTTTTCTTCTGCTCGACCCGCAATCTCCCCACAAATCGTCCCTCTTCCCCGGATCGAACCTCGGTCTTGCCTTTTTCGAGCATCCACGGCAACTTGGTGCATCGGCGGTTCAGGGCCGGAGCACGTGAGGCAACAGATTTGCGGGCATGACTCGCTCAACCCGCAGGAAATACGAGTCAAGCCAGGGGGGATTCTGTGGGGGGGGGGGGTTCGTCCGTTCGTTGCTCTTCAAAGATGGAGCTGGCGGAGTGGAGAATCATACCCGAGACCGAAGTCTGTTTGATATGCTTTACGGTTCAGTGCCGCAATGGTGCCGATCCCGAGGCTCCGGGTAAAGGGAAAATGCGCTCATTTCAATTGAATCTCCAAATTGCCGCAATACATTCCGAACCACGTCCCCACAAGCCGTTCGGTGAGGGACGTTGGAACATCCTCATCAGTTTTGTTGTCTCATTCGAAATCGCCCACCTTTCTGCATCCTGCAAGCGTTCTTTTCGACTGTTGGCTGGGTTTCACTTCTCCGTTCCAGTGTTCCTCACTTCGCCTCTCGACGGGAAATCCTCCCTCACCTTTTCTTTCAGCTTTTCCTGATCAATTGACTTTCGTTCCAGACCTCCTCTCTTCTCCAATGAAGATGATTCCAGCCCCTGAAGCCTGTCGAGGAACCCACAGACCCTAGAGAACAAGGGTTCGACGGCTTCTTGCTTTAGCGAGGGCGCCATCCTTGGTCCGAGTCTGACCAACGTCGTCGAGATGACGATGATGTTGGATTTCAATGCTTTGCTGAGAGAACTCAATGTAACCTTTGTGCTCACTTATTCTTATATTCTATTGTATATATTCATCTCCTGAACTGTAATTGCCCAAGAAAGGAGCACATATGGCAAGAGAACGTGGAATGCAGGCCACTGAGCACGCCAGCCGGACCAGGCCATGGGAACGGCCACGCTTCTTTGGTATTGAGGAAAGCAACATTCTGGGCACAAAACGTCGGAAAATGAGTATAGAAATAGAACGAAAACCAAAGAGAAGGGAGATACAGACTGCTGTGAAGTTGACTGTGGAGATGTCAGAGGAAGTCAGCCCTCATGGAAGTTGTAATCGAGGTCGCCAATATCCAAATCATTCGCAAGCTGAAAGACGTCAAACAAGGTCCAGGCTGAAATTGAGTAATGGGATGAAAGCAATCCGGGGTAACGACGAGGCGGATGGGCTTACATCCCTTCTCGTGAGGCTCAAGCTCAAGAAGGGAAAGCACAACCAAGAACTTGCTCCTTCCACAACTCGTGTCGAGAGCGAGAATCAAACGAAGGAAGAAACTATTTCTACCCTTCCTAGCACCCTTTCCAACGAAGCCAACAACAATTCTTCATCAACTTCAAACCTCTCCACTTCTTCTCAGCCAACTCCTACTTCCCTCAACATCAACTCTTCTCGACCATCTCCTGAACTCTCTAACAACATAAAACCGAGTCCAGATAACTCCATCGATAGTTCTCACCTTAGTCCTCTCCAAATCTCCGACAAGCCTTCTCAGCCATCCCCTCAGCCTCTCGGCGACGACATTTCTCAGCTCTCCACCAGCACTTCTCAACCCTCTCTTGATCACATCCCCGACAGACGATTGCAACCGAGTTGCGACCACCTCTCCAACCAAAACCAAGCCAGTCCTGAAGGCTTCTTCAAACTAAGCTCTCACCTGACTTCTGACTATACCTCCAACGACAACTTTCATCCGAAGTCAGCTCCCGATCCTGACCCCTTTTCCAGAAACACTCAAGCGAGTCCCGACCCCGATCCCGATCCCGATCCCGATCCGGACCCCTTTCCTACCAAGAACTCTCAAGCGAATTTCGACACCTACCCCCTTTCGACCAAAAGCTCTCAACCGAGCCCCAAACTCAGCCCCTTTCCACAGTGGTCTCAACCAAATCACTATCCTGACCCCTTTTCCACCAACAACTCTTCTGACAACGACTCTTCCACCAACGGCTTTCAAAAGCCAACCAAAACTATTCTTCAAGAAGGGGAAGGAAATTCGGAAGCCGAGATCGAGAACGCCGAGTCTGGTGATTTATTTTCAAGTCCCTGTATGTCAGACTAGCTTTCCCCTACTTTTTCCTTCAGTGCTCAGGAACTCTAAGGGAGGGCGCCGGCTGCATTCATCTTCCCTACGAGCCGATAACTTGTGCTCATTGCCTTATTAGTTGCGGGGCAGTGATTTCTGAAGGCTCAGGGGAAGCGAGCCGGCAAAGTTTATCTCCTTTAGTGACAGACACGTCCCTAACCCTTTTTTCCCGTCAAGGCTTGGGAAATCAGACCTAAAGGACACAAGGAAGTCATCCATTTTGCTTCTTTATTTGAAGATTGAGAGGCAGTTGAGTTGGTGACGTTTTTCTTCATCCGAAGTCGTGCGGGGTAAGCAACAATTTACTGTGTTGCAGCGAAGGAGCGAGGGGGAGTTCGCCTCGCTTAAGTTCCTTCCACAACAGGACTGTTGACTTTGCCCTTCAGATTTCCCCGCACCACTTCTTCAATAAATTTCCTTCATCAACCTCGCCAACAACAACCTCTTCTTCTTCTTCCATCGACACCTCCATTCAACAACAACTTCTTTATCAACCAGTCAGCAACAACCTCTTCTTCCATCCAAGCCTCTCTCCAAGAACCACCTCTACTTCCATCGAAGCCTCCTTTCAACAACAACCTCCTCGTCAACTCGTCAACAACAGCCTCTTCTCCTAGCTACATTTCCTTCAAGAACACCACTTCCATTATCAACACATTCTTTCAACAGCAAATTCCTTCTTCAGACACAACTTCATCCAAATCCAACGCCTTTTGTACTGAAGGTGCGCCGGTATTGACACCTCCACAAAGGTGCGCGGTAGTGACACCTCCGCAAAGGTGCGCGGTGATGACTTTTCGCTGAAAGTACGCCGGTAGTGACACTTCACTGAAAGTACGCCAGTAGTGACACCTCCGTAAAGGTGCGCGGTGGTGACATTTCGCTGAAAGTACACTGGAAACGACAGCTCCGCAAAGGTGCGCGGCAGTGGCACCTCTACGAAAGTGCGCCTGTGGTGACACTTCACTGAAAGTCGCCAGCAATAACACCGGCTCCCTCCGCTTTTCCTACAGCCACGCCTTCCTTCATCAACACCATCTACCATTCTTTATCACCCCCTCCGTTTATTAACAACACTGCTTCACCACCAAGAAGCTCTTCCTCAACCACGAAGCCTTCTTTCTCTCTATTAACAACAACCACGCTACATTTGAGTTACTTCTCGATACAACCGTCTCCTCTACTTCCTTATTCCTTTCAGAATATCTCCTTACTCAAGATCTTCTCTTACCAAGCACTTCTTTCTGCTTCCGAACAATATCATTTACTCATTATTACCATTCAAACATTAATATAAGACAATAGATTTATCTCCCGACAGCACCATGGCAGACCTTGTCGGTCAGGGATTGGGTTCTGCCGAAGGTTACTCTTCACCGCTGAGCTCACTACCTTCGTCTCCAACATCTACTCCAGAGTCTTTGAAGCAAGATCTCCCAGTGAGTCTCCTTTCCGCTGAACTTTTTCCATTTTTTTCTTCGCTTTCGTCTGGTGTTTTTGGCTTTCATCGGATGTTTGGGACCGAAATGTGTCGCCGTGTCTCGATCGCTTTCATTAGAAGTTCCTTTGGAGGAGACTAATAAATGTGAATGTACCAGGAAATCGAGGACAATGTCACTCCCCCACCAGCCACAAACAAACGCAAGAGAGGGGACACTAGCCCTAAGGCAACGGCCAAGAAGCCCAAGGCGGTATACTACGGCAACAAGCAACAGGGCAAGCCCATGCCTCACGGCCAACCCCCTGTCTGGTCCGACAAGAGACAAGGGCTTTGCGAGGCTCTGCCATATTATAGGGCTTATCAGTCAGGAGCCTACACACATGGTGGCAGGGTTTTGGGTTTTATGTGCGACGGAGAAGTTGGTGACCGAGATGTTTTCGGCGACCAAATCATGATTGCCCGAGTGTGAGTATAGTCCTTCACATCCGGAATTGTTGCTAATTTCTTTAGCGGTGGTGGCAAGACAGTCAACGAGGAGACGGGACAGCGGGAACAGACAAAGTCACAGGACGACTGCACGCTTGCCATATCTTTTATCCAGAGCCAGAATACACGTCAGCCAATTGTTGTTATTGCTGGTAAGATTCCCCCCTGCAACCCCTCAATAGTGTATTTGCTAATATACTCCACAGGCCAGGGCAATACGGGCAGCCCCAGCAAGCTCCCTCACTACTATAATGTGCTTGATCACTTCCATGTCACTGACGTATGGTGCGAGAAGTACAACGGTGTTGTCCGTTGGATGGTTCGACTCGAGAAGATCGACCTCGACCATAAATCCTGGTGGTCAGCGGAAACTACTTCACATTCACATCCAAATTTCGTCTCACCAAAGGCGCTGGGCCAGGTCTGTTCTATTTGCAACGTCCACAGTAAAACCATTTATACGCAGGGCTGGGTGTGCCTAAATGCGGATCCTGTGAAGGCAGTCACTGGAAAGCACAAGAAGACGACTTGCCCGGCTTTCTTCGATTTTGGTGGCGATGTCGATGACAAGACCCTCAAGTTCACTGACGAATTCCTTTTAGAGCGGACACAATTTCCAATCCAGCTCACTGAGACCTTGCTTCCTCAGATGCCGAATGCTGCAGATAAGGATGTGATAGGAGCACTAGCCTTCGAGGAAAATTGCAGGAAGGGAATCGTCTGCCCTCAATGCCGCTGCTGCAGCCGTCGCATCTACTGGGAGAAGTGGGTCTGCGAAAACCCCCTTTGCAGCTACATAAGCACTCTGACTCCACGAGCTGTACCCGCCTCTCCGGCAATCTCGGAGGATGAGGATCCGAAAGACCATGCATTTGTTTCCAAGAGCATCGCCTCCACAATCTTGGACTTATGCTCGGGAAACTGGGCAGTGACGAAATATGACATCCCTGGAGAAGAAGGCGAAATCGTTGGCAACGTTTTCCACTTCAAATCCAACACGATTATTAATGGTCAGCCAAACGGTCCGGATGATCTATTCGCGGAGCTGCAAGTCGCAAAACTTGGATTAAAGAGAAATGCCTCTAAGTGTCGAGGCGGTAAGTCTCTTGATCTCATTACCCAGCAAGAAGCTGATAAATAATAGCGCGAAATGAGGTCTTGACTGCTCACTGGGCACACAATTGGGTATTTATGCTTCCTCCTTCACCTATAGGTCTGTACTAATGTATGCTAGGGTGCTCCATACAAGTATAGCGTCCGTCAAGAATCTACTGAATTTGAGAAGGCTCCAAGAGTCATCATCAAGGCTCTGAAGAGACTGACTTGGGCTGGAAAACAAGCTGTATCAACTGGCTTTGATAAGGATGATAAGGGCAAAGAGTTCCAACCGTTTAATGAGATGCTGTCCGTCGGATACTTTGAGAAGGGTTATATGGGTGTAAGCATTCCTTTGAGGCAGACGGATCTTTGCTAACACCAGTAGTACCATGATGATGGTGAGGCCACGCTCGGCCCGACTGTTGCATCAATCTCCCTTGGTTGCAGCTCCACTATGAAATGGCGACCAAAGAAGAAGAATAGCATTGTGAGCGAAAGAGAGCGTATCAATCAGAAAGGCATCAAGAAGGATGTCCTAAGCATCTTCTTAGAGCATGGCGATATCATGGTCATGCATGGCAGCCGGATCCAACAATTATACGAAGTGAGTGCATTTACCTCTCCGTCCAGGCACAACCTCTACTGACTTTTGAAAGCACACGGTTATTCCTCATGGCAAGCTTCGGTTTGCGTTGACTTCTCGCTACATTATCCCAGCTACGATTCCGGATCCAATTGGACGACGCATTGCAGAGACAGCTGCTAATCTCCCGGATTTCAGCTCGGAGTATGAGTATGATGGCAGTACGACTGCAGGCTCCAAGATGCAAGTTCTACCCCGAACAAAGGAGAGACATCAGCACAGCGATGCATGGTCAACAACCGAAACCGTTTCATCAGAGGACCTCCAGGAGAACTACTTCTCTGTGCTCGCGAGCATGCAAACTGCTGATTCTTCCACTCAAGTTGGTGCAATGCAGACTGCCGGTTCTCCCACTCAAGCTAGCACAATACAGACTGCTCATTCTTCCTCCCACGTTAGCACAATGCAGGCAGCCAGTTATTTTTCGCAAGATGATACCACGCAAACCGGCTATGAGCAATATCAATACCCCGGCAGCACGCCAGTCCTATCTTATTTGGCAGAAACCTCTGTAACACTTCCCCCGGGCTATGAACACCACGGATACCTCACGAACCCATCGGTCACCTCTTCCTATGAATACACGGCCACTACCTACCCACCTCCCAGTATGTACCCTACATACAACGGCCCCTATGCGCCCACGATGGCTCCACCTGCCGGTACATTGCAACCTCCATTCCACCAACCGCAATACTACGGCTACAACTATACACCGATGATGATGGCACCTGTCCAGAACTATGCCTCAACGTGGGACGACGGACAGGATGAGAGACAGGAAACTTTGGCAAGAGAGTATGGCCAATGAACCAAGACACACATGTACATTAGAGATTTACATTCAGCTTTTTGCGTTGATTTTGCAACGGATTTGGCACGGATTTGGCATGGATTTGGCACGAATTTGGCATGGATTTGACATAGAACTGGCATGGGTTTTAGCATGGATTTAGCAGAATAAAAGCATTGCTTTCATTGTACCAAACCTGACTGGAACAATCAAATTGTGACTTATGAAGACTTTTTAAAAGCATAGTGTGTTTTTAATGTCCCAGAAGAACTTGGTAGATTGAGAATTGTACAAACCTCAATGTCCCAAAGCTTACGTGGACATTGAAGCTCTTCATCAGATCATTGTACCAGACCGTCTTGGAACATTCACAGTCATAGATCTCCTTGTCCCAGAGGTCTCAGTACATTGAAGCCCTATATCAGCTCCATTGTACGAGAAGTTCTAGTACATTTGAAATGGTACAGATCTCAATGTCCCAAAGCTTCCATGTACAATTAGAGTTACGTATTAGATTATCATCCCCAAAATCCTAGTACTTTTTAGAATTGCACAAATCTCATTGTACCAGAGGCTCTGGAACATTCAGCCTCACTCACCCTCAGTATACCCGGATACCGGGTACATTGAACCTGACGAGATAATTTTAGTGTCATTTTGAACTCGGTTCGATATGAACCAACCCCAGCTTCGTCTATCCGGTTCAACCAAGCTGGTCTCACTGTTCTGCAACGTACTGGAAAAATCTAAATCCACCTCTTACAAAAATCGCGCAAACAGCACATAACACACCACACTCATGTTATTCGGGCGTATAGACGTGGCCATGCAGCGAGGCAATCACACTACTGTATCCTAAAAGTATCTGTGTTCACTTTTCTGAGGATGGTTGGGGGTGTCGGGGAGGAGGAGGTTTTCCGTTAGCGAGGCTGTCTAAAACGTGGAGGTGGCTGCATCATTGGGCAGCGATGCATTCTGCATGATGGATTGCCTCGTTGGGTACCAATGAGGCGTACTGCAATTTTAGATCTCCGTAGTTAACGAATCAGACTTAGGCGTACTGCAATTTTAGCGTCTGCGAAGGGACAAGACGAGGCTGGGCGGATCTCGATGCTTGAATGAATCAGACTTAGGCGTAGGTCCGCTGGGTATACTGTGGATAGTGAAGAGCGTAAATCTCTAAAAGTCGTCTAGGTACGGGTTAAATCGTTAGATACCAGGGTAATTTTATACAAGAGTTATGTATAGATTTATTTGTACACGTAGAGCATAACTCTCTACTCGATTTTTATCCTTGATTTTATAAGTCTCTTAGTAGAAGGATAGGCTAGTACTTTAATTAGCTCCCGAGCTGATTTACTATTTTCCGCGTCACGTGCCGGGTATCGGATATCTACCCACCCGTTGACCCTTCATTTCCTGGATATCCACCCATCCCGATTTCCATGGGTTGAATAACCGCCATAGTAGGCTCTGGGTACTACCCGGGTTAACCGACGCCCAAGTCTGTAATGAATGTATAGATTGACTTTGGTTCATTGGGATTTGAGATGACATTGACGTGAAGCTAGGGCGAGGTATCTCTCTACATATACAAACTCGCAACAGCAGTAATATCCCTCTTGATCATTTCCTGACACGTCTGCATCTTCGTAAACAGCTCCGGATCTCCAATAATCCTCGCCGCATTCTTCACTTCTCGACACGTCTCATCCAACCTCGTAATTACTCTAACAATCGTGCCCTCAAGGACGTCCGTCAAGTCCGTGATGTTCTTGAAGCTCATTCCGCGCGCCCATTCGTAGACGACTTCCATGAGTCCGAACCGCGGACGGGAGACAAAGTCGTTGGAATCGTCCGAGGAGAGTATCACTTGGTGGTAGGTTTGGCGCTCGTTTACCTTCTCGGAGATCTCGATGATGGCCTTCATCCCTTTTTCGAGATTCCCGGTGAGGTTGGGTACCATGTCTGTCTTTTCTTGGAAGACGAAGGCGGAGAGGAGGGCCACGATTTCGGCAGGATCGTAGGCTGCGAGGACATTGTCGAGGATGAGCTCAGTGAGGACGAGCTCGTCGGCCGAGTGGATCTCGCAGGCTACTTTCCCTTTCAGTTGCACGCGGGAGCTGTCGTCGATGAAGTCGAGGTCCTGGAGGACTTGGAGGCGTTGCTCGTAGTCGGGGAGGAGTTGGAGGTTTTGGTCGGACATGAGTTGGCGGAGTTGAGAGATATTTTCTTTGATAAGCCATTGATCATGACACATGGCGAACTGGAGATACTCAGTATTGAATTTCAAGAAGAGGAAAGGGTATTTCTTCAATATCCCAAGTACTTCTGAACATTGAATTTGATGCTCGACTTGGTTGTACGAGGCACTCTTGGACATTGAGTTGGGATGAGAACTTACATGTTTAACGAACTGTGGGCACTTCAAGCATTCGACTTTTTGTGCCGTTTTCATCTCTTCCAGGCGCTTAGCGATAAGATCTCTTAACTGAAGATCCTTGACTCGAGACATATCCATTTCGTTCCATTCGTCTGATGTCCATGACTGGCAAACCTTCCATAGTTGATCTCGAGCTTTCTGATGCTCTTCCCCTCCATTGAATATTTCGGGAATTACCCCTTTGAGGACAGTTTGCGTAACGCATCTAAACCAGTCAGCTTTGTACCGAAATTTCAAGGGCATTCGAAAGAGGAGAATCTTGAGTGTGCCGAGGCCCCAGGAACATTCGAGTGGACGAGATTTCAAATATACACAGTCATTTGGGACGTCGGGACTTGTGGGGAGCTTGAATCGAATGTCCCATAATTTGTGGGAGACCCAGAACGAGGAATTGGAGAATGTACTTACTCTATGTCGGACACTGGTATGTGGAGTGCCTTCGTGATGATTGATTTCTTATGTTGCAGAGGTAGGCGCGTAAACAAGGCCCTGGACTTCGGCAAGTACGGGAGCAAGTCGGTAGAATCTCGTTGGTCTCTGCGAGTTTTGATCTCCAACACGTGAACAGTAGGAGCAGGCCCACTGGTCGCACCCTCTCGGAGAAGTATACCAGGAGTCCGGATACCATCCCTTGTGTAGACGACTAATCGCTTTGGTGAGAACATGCGTCGTCCGACAGGGGTGGCCAGTAGACCGAGATGGAGATCTAAAGTCAATTGCTTATAGTTCTGTGCTGCCTGGTGGCATGCATCGAGGTCTTTATCGCAGGTGTCACAGGCCTCCCGTTTGATTTTGGCCAAATCTGCTTCGGAAACCTTGACAGCTTTTTCGTGTTCTGGTAGCAGTTGCTGGGTAGCATGCTCACTGAAACTTCGTTTAATCATCTCTTCGATCTTGAGTGCCTCTACGCGGAGAAGGTTGAGAATCATGTTGTACGTCAATCTAAACTGCGAGCGCAGTTTGGAGGGGTCTCCGAGAATCATCTGCCGCAGTTCGGTCACAGGGGGTGCCTCACCGCCGCCTGGAGCAACGATAATGACTGATCCAACCGTATCTAAACCACGACGACCAGCTCTACCAGCCATCTGGGTGTATTCTCCTGGCAACAAATTTCGGAATGAATGACCGTCGTGCTTTCGGTATCCGGAGAAGACAACTGTTCGAGTTGGCAAGTTCAGGCCCATAGCAAAAGTCTCTGTCGCAAAGAGGACCTTCACCAATGTTTGGGCGAAGAGCATCTCGACAACTTCCTTCACAATTGGAAGCAGGCCACCGTGATGAACGGCGATACCTCGGCCAAGAAGATCTCGGAGGCGTACAATCTGCGGAAGTACACGATCTTCTGGCTTCAGTCTCGCAATCGACTTTTCGATGATCATGTGGATTGCACTCTTCTCCGTGGCAGTGCAGAAGTCCTGGTTGCTGAGTGCATCTGCATTCTCCTCGCACCGCTTCTTTGAGAAGACGAATATACAAGCAGGAAGCAAACTCTCCCTCTTGAGATACTGCACGAGATGGACCCAAAGAGTCTTGTCCTGAGCTGCAGAAGTTCGACCACCCGGTCTACCTCCCCTCCCCATATGGCCAGGATTATGGCTGGCTCTGGGAGGTCCTCCGCGCCCTCGCTGTTGTGCCCCACCTCGTTGTTGACCGCCTCCCCTTTGGTTTCCGCCACGTTGGTTGTTACCTCTTCCGCCTCTAGCATTGCCACCTCCGCGAGCATTGGCCTCTGGCGCTGGCAGTGTCTTTTGCTTATCCCGGCCAGAAAGTATGTCGTTTGCATCCTTCCAGCCTTTTTCGATAAACCTCTTTTCCGAATCCACTATCTTGTGAATACCCTTGTCCGCCCACAGATAATGCTCCAAGGGCACAGGTCGTTTCGGCGTCGATATAACATAGATATCTTTCCTCTTCGTTCGTCCAACCCAGGAGGCAAACTCGTAGGTATTGGGGACTGTGGCAGAGAGGAGAATTAAAGTAACATGCTCTGGTAACATGATGATCACCTCTTCCCAGACCACTCCTCGCTCCAGATCATTGACGTAATGAACTTCGTCGAATATGACAAATTCTACGTCCCGAATAAGATCTGCTCCTCTGTAAAGCATACTTCGAAGAATTTCCGTTGTCATAATCAGACAGCTTGCTTCTGGGTTGATCTGTACATCACCAGTGAGAATACCAACTTCGTCGAAGACTTGTCTGAAGTCCCGGAACTTCTGGTTGCTCAATGCCTTGATTGGCGAAGTGTATATGGCCTTCGTCATATGCTTGGCTGCTAGAGCAATTGCATATTCAGCCACGACCGTCTTTCCAGCCGAAGTGTGTGCTGCAACGAAGACCGAGTCGCCATTCTCAAGATGATAGACTGCTTCTTTCTGAAATGTGTCCAGCTCGAAAGGCCACTCTCTCGCCATATCCGGAACCAATTCCCTGAAATTCGTGATATCCCTCTTAACGTCAACCATATGTGCCCACTCCCTCCCACCTCTCTTCGAACTCGAAGACGCAAGTACTCCATGAGGCTCCAAAGCGGGGAATTCAACGGGCAGTAACGAGTCAATATCATCCTCCACATCTTCCTCCGAGGCATCTCCCGAGTCAGCTCCATTAGCACCATTCTCCTTCACCCCATCCTGCGTCAATTCATCCTCAGGCTCCTCATCCAACACATTCTCCACCTCCTCCGCCTCCTTGACATCACTCTCATCCTTTCTCTTCTTCCCAAAATCCAACCCCCTCTCAAACCCCGGCGGAACCTCCAGTAATCCCCCTTCTCCACTAAAATTTATCACCCTCTCCAACCTGCTCTTCCCGCCCTGCTCCTTTGCCTCACTTCTTATAGCCTGCTCCTCAAGTGCCGCTGCAGCCTCCACACCCTCAAGCCCTCCCGGCGCAAAAGGGAAGAAGCCCGCCGCTCCACGAACGAAGTCCGCTCTGTTGGCTGGTTTGCGCAGAAACGAGGTGCTGTTTTTGGCGGTGGCGCTGTTCGCGGGGACGGTTACTTCCTTGTAGCCTGTCACGCGCCCCTCGAGGCCTTCGCGCGTGAAGCGGGTTATGGTTCGGGTTTGGGTTGGGGCAATCTTGAAGAGTGTTGTGTAGTCGGTGGGGGTCTCCCATCTCCTATGCAAGCACGGACAGATTAGCATGCGGGTGTACCGAGAGGGGGCGAGACAATTACTGCTGCAACTTGTTCAGCCATTCTGGGGAGAAGGAGGTTGAGGGCGTGAGGTATTTCTCTTCTAGCTGGAGCTTGAGAGCTTGCGGGTCTTGCTTGACCCGTTTGCGGGGCCGCCGGGAGTCGAGGATGTTGTCAATCCAGTCATCTGCTGTGCTGTCCGATGCACTGGCGGACAGCCGTATATTTTCGAGAGCAGTGACTAGAGAGTCCGCCATGATGTGGTGGTGGTTGACAATTTGGCATCAGCCTTGTAGGAAGGCTGATGTGGGTTTTGACAGGAGATGTTGACTTCATGAAATTACGCGGGGCTGTACTTTTTACCCCACCAGCACCAAATATCAATTGCCCTAGCATCATTTCGTACAATACAAACAAAACGTACAAAGATGGGATGGATCATTGGGAATTCATTTGCCGTTTAGCATCTTCACGATTACGCCAATACCCCACCTACCCAATGCAATCAAACAGCAAACGCCAGAACCCCTTGATCACCACATGTCACCCATATCCATCTCTGCCATAGCCTCCATCTCGTCGTCATCAATATCCTGAGTAACTGCGGCCACCGGTTTTTCTACTACAACTGCACGCTGAGTATCTCGTTGTAAAACCTCCTCGTCGAAGTCTGCCATCAACGCATCAAGCTCATCCTCATCAGGACCATTTTCGACAGCCGTCTTTGCTGGTCCAAAAATGCTCTGCGTACCCCCACCAAACAGAGAATCTGTTTGAGAAACAGGCTCCTCCGCAGGCTGTTGTCTTCTCGGTCTCGGCGTAGCATCGTAAATATCATCATCGATATCCGCTCCAGCATTTGCAACTGGTGTTTTTGGCCTCTCACTCGCCCTCTTCTCGAATATAGGTGCAACTCTCGGAGCAGTCTTCTCTCGTTCACCAGCTTCTCTTGCTGGGAGCACGGGATCGTCAAATAGGGAATCCTCGTGAACGGACGAGTGAGGTTTGCCTTCATTGATCCATTCCATTCTCATCATTTGTACGCGTTTCTTGTGTCCTGTTTTCTCGACCATTGCTAGAGCGTCCAGGAACCTGGCTTTGGGGAAGAGATCGTCGAGCCAGAGTTGGTAGAAGGAGAGTAGTCTAGAGGCGTCGGAGTACTAAAATTATTAGCAAGAGCTTTGGTGAAGAGTTGTGGAAACACACTTCATGGCCTTTCCCCTTGAACTTCAGATGGTGCTTTGCCTTGGCCCGTAACTTCGGGATACCATTTGCTGAAAGGAGTCTGATTTCTGTCAGTCCAGCCATTGAAAATTAACACAATTCTCATACCTGTCCTCGTCAAGCTTCACCCGTGGAGCTCTTGGTGCCCGTGTGATTTCAAGCTTCTTGTCGATTCCCAAGTCAGCATCAGCTTTTGCTTTAGCTGCCGCCTCTTTCGCCCTCTCCTTGCTGCCAGGAACCACGTAGTTTTCGCTGAAAGGATCATTGATATCGTCTACGTCGTAATTGAAGAGGTCGTCCAATTCGTCTCCGCCTGCTGTAGGTCCATTGGCGGGGAGAGGTCTCGACGTATCTGACGAAGGCATCTTGAGTTTTCAAACTTTAGGAAATTGCAAATTTTCCAAGCTAGACTAAGCATTCAAGTCGAAACGCAAACCGCCTGAAAATCGTTGAAAATCGTGCTTAGGAAGTTGCTTCGTCTAGACACACGAGAAGCGCGTCCACCATACGGGCAACGCGATTGCGGCATTGGTCGCCTCTGCTCTCCGTATCGAAATCACACTAGCGCTAATCGGCTCCGCAACGACATTCGAGAAGCAGACCCCAATTGGAATCACGAACTGCAATTGGGACAGCAATTGGAGCGTCAAGATGTCGAACACTGAGCAGCGGCCCTATGTGCCAGCAAAGGCGGTCCCTACTGACTATCCCGTACGCCTCTCCATCTCCCATTCAATTGGTAGCTAACAACCCCCTCATAGCTCATCGACTCTGATCCGTAAGCTCCCTTCGATTCCAGGATGAAAGATGATAGCTTGGAAGGAGGATATTAACATTCTGCAGACATTTCAAGAGAGTCGTTGCCTATGCTCGTCCTGGGGATTACGCCGTTGGAGCTGCGGCGGCAGCAGCTGGACCAGGCCTAATGTTAACCTGGGAGAAATTCGCTCCGTCGTATGTGGGCAAGGGTGGATTTGCGCCGATTATGCGACTCACGGGTGTGATTGGGCTTGGCGCTGGGTTTTTTATGTTCTATCAGCGGTCGATTTGTGTGTTTCCCCTTGTCACCTTCGCCATCTTCCCTCTCACGAGTATGGATCACGGCTGATATGTTGGGACTTATAGTGCGCTTCTATGGCTTCACAGAAAACAAGAGAGAGGTCGAGATGGACATGAAGGAGATGGTGGCTAAAGTCAAGAAGGGAGAGCCGCTGTACGGAACCAGCACGACGACACCATATGTGCAGGGTATGGCGGCCAGAAACTCGAGATATTCGGGTCTGTTTCTGCATGTTATTCCGTGGTTCAATTTTGTGAATCATAATCAGCATGGCGTGGACACGGCGAAGTATTATCAGCAGGCAGAGAGGGAGTTGGACGCTGAGAGTACGGGAAGAAAACTTTAGATGGGAGAGGGAAAGAAGGGAATGGTGTTTTGTAAATATGAAATGGAATAGGGATTTGCGTGGTATGAGATGAGCAGTTTGGGACTTGATGTCCTGTCTTCCGTACTCTTGCCAGCGACCTGTATCTCGGGTTGCGTCCTAACTGCCCTGCCTATGAGCCCTCTGCTCTGAGCTCCTCCGGCTCCTCATAGCTTGGTCCAGCATGATCTCTAGGATCTCTCCTCACTAAAAGCTTCCTTTCAACTTCTCTCAACTTTCAACCACCCTTCTTCTTCCCCTCCACCAAAGGCTCAACAACCACCTTCACAACTCTCTCCTCCTTCCCTCTCCTCCTTGGCTCCGGCGCCCTCCCATTCTCCTGCACATAAAACCTCCTCAGCAACAAAATAGCCTCCTCCCTCAACCAGCCCCCACTAGCCTCATAATCATCTTCATGCCTTTTCCTCACACCTCTTCCCTTTTTCGCACCATCTTCCCCATCCCCTCCTTCGCCTTGCAGCTCAGTCGCACCATTCGCCACATGGACGTTCAAAACCCCCCCACACCCCCCAAACTTCTCATTCCCCGCCCCGAAAAACACTCTTCTAATACCAAACTGCCGAAGAAGACTGGCACACATGATGCACGGCTCTACTGTAACATATAAATCGCATTCCTTCAACACCTCGGATCCATACTTCTTCTTCCCTTCTGGATCGATTGAAGAGAGGATGTCAGAGATAGCAATAAACTCCGCATGTCTGGTACCGTTGTAGGATGCGTTTGTGGCGTTCATCCCGCGGCCTATGATGGTGTTTTGGTGGACGAAGATGCATCCTACGGGGGTTTCGTTGGTTGAGAGGGCGAGCTCGGCCTGCGGTCGTTAGTGAGTTGTGAGAGGAGGCGAGGTGGCGTGGAGTGCGGGTTTTATATAGGGGAGGGGAATGAAAAGGGAGTGGATGAGCGGGGAGGCGGGTTACCATTGCTAGGGCTTCACGCATGAATGAGAGGTGGGTTTGGCGTTCTTCTTCATTCATTTTTGAGGTTTCGGCATTTGGTAATACAGGTGAGGAGGGTAAAGAGGAGGTTTGCGGAGGGTGGGAATTCATGGTGTTGAGACTATGGAGGGGTGAAAAATGGAAGATTGACTTGATGTGAAAGGCTGCTAGATGTTATCGAAGATGGAGAAGAAATGGCATTTTAGAATATATCAAAGAGCCTTCTTGAGGTGATTGAACGTGAGGTGTACTTGAAGTTTAGTATGAGCTTTGGATGGAGGTCGTCCCTTGAGAATTGAACATTAGCTATGAGTCACGTGCCTTGCAAAACCTTTGCTGCTGCTTAAAATAAACTCTTCAGTATGAATTCACAACAAAGCTCTCTTTCTGAAAATGAATCAAGCATTTTGAACCGTGTTTTTTGAGGACCGTATGAAAAGTTATCAGGAGCGAGATATCCCAACAGAGGCAGAGTTAACAATCACGTGACTCAAGCATCTTCCAATGTCCTCCGCCTCGGGGAGTAACCTCGAGATGGGAGACAGAAACCTCGATATACTCCCCGGTACCTCCCTGCGAAATGCAACAAAATCTCAACAATTTCCTTCTTACTTCTAGTTTTTCACTTTCTCCTCTGGTTTGTTTCCAATAGAACCGACGGCATCACGTGACGTGGAAAGGAATTCTTAGAATTCGGACAGCAGAAAGGTAGGGAAGAAGATTTTGTCGGACTTAGCATGCGATCATTTCCCCCGGGCAGTTTAATATCTAATCCCAGACTTTTACAGAGAACCTTGGATAAACTGAGCACGTGATTTCGAATCTTGCGTGGGCGGTAATCTTCGATCCTGGAACTTCATCCGACCTCCCAAATCCAGACTCATCCAAGATCACGAATCTCTCTCGACTGTCACTCTCCTCTGCACTTGCGTACTCCGTAACAGATTTAATCAAACCCCTCAGACTTCCCCGCCTCCCATCTCCACTCCTCCATGAATCCTCCTCTTCCACAATTGGAAAAACGACAAAAATAAAACCAGGGTTCATCTATCCTCTTCGCAAACTTCAAGAAATTTCTATTCTCTATTCAAATTTCGAACATTCTATTCTATTTCAATTCTTCCTTCGCCCCTTTCCCCTCCCCCCTGAGAGTGTACTTGCTGGGGAGATGGAGGGGAGATTTACCCCCTTCCCCTTGCATCTGCATCGAGCTTCAATCTGCGCCACCATCTTGGGCCACCGCCTGATCCACAGTCCGAAACGTGCGCCCTGGAAGTCCGTGCCAGTCTCGCCCGCAGCCTAATTCGGAAGAAAGAGAAAGACTTGCTTTTTAAATAATTCGATGTGGAATGTGTGTGTATCTCCATGTGGGTCTAGGTCTGGAGATCGCCTTTCGGATTTGCATTTGCACGACGAAGGCTGATGATGACTGATGATCCTTCTCCGAGTTTCTTTGCCCTGTAAGGTTTCGGAGGATGTTGGTTGGAGGTGGAGGGAGCAAACAAATCAATTCAAGTGGCACAACCCAAAATATCACCAAATGCACGTCAGATCCTCATCGTGTCGCCCGCCCCAATCCAACATCACTCCAGCCTACCTATCTCGTGTGCTGGGTTCGCGCCGTGGAGGCGGAGCGGCTGGAGTGCGACTGCAACTCTTCCTCTTCATGCACAATCCAGCTCCGCCTTTTCCTTTCAGCGCTTCCGCTGCAGACAGAAAAACACATATTAATCTTGTAATTTGTGATTTGTTGGTCGGCTTCTGGCAACAGCCGGGCCGGTTTGTGTATTGGATTTTGATTTACGGGACGGGGGGAATGCGGAATCTCGGTGTTATTAGGGTTTGAAACACGGTGGAAATCTTCTTCTCTAACCTATCGAAGGAAGTATATTTCGGTAATGTGATGCATGCAATTCGATGGTTTGTATATTGTGATGTGAGGTGTGTTCTACTTTACGTGACAGGGAGGGAGTTGAGAGTCATGTTCGCGAGGCAGAGGGTTTTTTGACTGTACTTCGTACCGTACTTACTGTATGAGAGACGAGGTGGCGACGTGCAAAGTAAGATGAAGATTGCCTCGAACGCAGGAAAAACTTTATTGCCGTGCCTCGACACAATTATGCCGTAGAAGAGGCAAGGCAAAGGCAATTGTGTTTCTGATCTGATGTGAGGGGAATGTCTTCTCTGCTTAGTTGAATGTCTCGCTGCAAGGAGACACCAGGAGAGAAAGGGATGGAAAAAGGATGTCTTGGTGGGCGGCCGGTGGTGAGCTGGCTTGAGGCAGCGCTGATGCTGGTATTGGTGCTTGTGCTGGTGCTGAAGATGGCTGAAGTCAGGGCTGCAGCTGGCCCGGGGTCCAGATGCTGGAGCCAAGATGCAACCCAAGACAAATTGAGCACACGAGGTCACCACCGCAATTGCCATCCAGACTGAAGTTCTAACGCCAATTTCAGCAGGTTGATGAGGTTGTAATTCTACTTAAGTAGCAGGTCCTGTACGAGTTGCAGTCTCTATGATACGAACGAAGTACGGGGGGGTTGCCAAATGAACATTTCCCGATCGGGCCGGCCACGCTGACACTCCGAGATCAGCAGGAGGCCCCTATTCTTGCGTGAACTGTACAGTAAGGAGTACGAAGTATGGACCCAGATGGGCACGTACTCGCAGCTGGTGTAACAAATCAATTGCGGTGCGATGGGCGGGTGAAACACCAAGGCGGAGTCGAGTCGTTTGATTCGGTTCTGTGCACCACGAGTGGTGATCCTGATGGGGCTCCCTCGCACGCCGTCTGAGCATGAGTGCCTTTGGTGGCGTTTGACTCGATGGATGAACCTCCCCCGTGTGGGTCGGATACAGCAAATGATGCAGTGCACATACTCCGAACGAAAGGGGGCTGCGGAACTTGCGTCGCAACTTGCAACTGACGAGCACGCCGCCAAGCGGCCAAACTCAGGGGCCCGGCTCAGGCTAATAATAATTGCGTGGAACCCTTGCTGCCCTTGCTGTCCTTAGCGTACTGTCCCAAAGCGGCATAGTGCGTCTTTCGTCAGCCATGAAAGCGAAACCGTGTCCTTTTTATAAAGAACAGATCATCCTCCCCATTTCCTTCGAGTCCATCCACCTTCACAACCACCAACCCTAGAACAAACGCGCCCGCTCATTGGGCACCCGGCACGCAGCTGCTGCCTTCCATCATTCCTGACTCATCCACGAAGAAGGCCAGAGTGTCCTGTCACCATGGGCGAAGCCAGTGCATACATCTATTGAGGGCAAACTCATCTTCCCCCAATACGCACACTCCACGCCACAACCAGCACCACACATCTCGACTCTCGATACCACCTATTCAAGATGTCGAACACAACACACATCAAGTTCGAGCATTCGCCAACTGACAGCCTGGCTGACAGCTTTGTCTCGACTCCAGGCACCATCTACCCGCCACTCTTCAACGACACCATGGATCCGGCCGAAGCCATGACCCCTCAGTCACCCTATGATGAGGACAGCATGTTCGGAGGCTCTATGAATGGAGAAAGCAGCATGGCTGGCACCCCGGCACCCGAGAAGAAGCCCGTCAAGAAGAGGAAGTCTTGGGGCCAACAACTCCCAGAGCCAAAGACCAACCTACCACCGAGGTACATACTGGACGCAAGGTTCACGATTGTCGATCAATCAGCTAATCCGCTTTCTAGGAAACGCGCAAAGACTGAGGATGAGAAGGAGCAACGACGCGTGGAACGGGTCCTCCGCAACCGTCGTGCCGCTCAATCATCACGAGAGCGCAAACGACAAGAAGTCGAGGCACTCGAGAACGAGAAGCGTGCCATCGAACGACGGAACGCTGACCTCGAGATGCGCTTGGCTGACATGCAAGCAAAGAACGAACTCCTCATGCGTGAGCTTGAGCAATTTACCGGTGGCATGACTGTCTTTCGGTCCTCGTCAATCGCTTCTACACCAGCACAAGCAGAACTCCGCTCCGCACCAACCCCAGTCACCTTCTCCCAAGAACTCTTCGGCTCCCGAGACGCCCAAGAACGACCTATCAGCACCCAACCCATCATCAAAGCTGAGCCAGCACAAACCGTAAACCCCGCCTCCCTCTCCCCGGAGATCCGCCCTGTTGTCGAGTCCGCCAGCGCCAGTTCTTCCGATATGACACAACATCCTGCCGCGATGTTGTGCGACCTGCAGTGTCAGTCGGAAGAACAACGGCCCTGGATGGATTCAACGACAGCCACAACTTCAGCCATCTCTCAAATCTTGGCAATCAACCTCTTCATCAATATGACTTCGGCGGTTATTTCGACGCTCCTGACCCCACTGCGTCAGATCGTCACTTCTTTGAGAACGGGATCGCCCCTATCGCCGACCAATTCGATCTTAACTACGATCATCTGGTTAGCCACGACGACGGCGGCATTGACGACTTCGACCTCGATGACTTCCTCCACCACGACGACCAGCCTGCGCCCGAGATTCACTCTTCGGATTCGCTTGCTGAGACGACTGCTAACCTGCAGCCCCCACTTGGCGCGTCCTCTTTTGGATGCGACGATGGTGGCAATGCGGTTAGCGTCTGAACAGCAGCTCCAAGACTGTCTTTCTAACGCAGATGCGGGTCATTATGGAGGATCGAATTCACCAAGCGTGGAAGTCCTCATGACGTTACTATGGGCCATCACCGTTATAGAGAAGGAACGAGTAGAGAGACAGGAGACCCCAAAGCTGGACGCAGCTGCGGAAGTCAGACAGTCAGAGCTGGAAGAACTGTTCAGACCTAGAGAGATTAGGGGAGACAGAAGGGGAGTTTCTTTTGTACCGCATGGAAGGCAAGCCGGAGCGTTGGGCCAAAAGTCTCTGGAGGGTTGGCGTTTGGGTGATCATCCTTGAAATTAGCGTCGGTCATATATTGCCCTTGTACACCAGATGTAACTTGTGACAATAAAACTTGTTGGAGTAATGACTATTCCTATGCTGTGCCTCGACGTGAATTGAATTGTCTAATCTTGAGTTCCTTGAAAATTGTGCCTCGCGAGTTGCCAAGAAATACATTACACATCCATAACACCTGATTGTCGCTACAACCAACTCCGGATATCACATGTATCCTTCTCCTTTTAACCCACATAAAGCACCTCACACCACACTACAATTCATTACGCCTCGGTATGGTATCTTCACTCCCTACCTCGCCCTCTCGATCCGAAGCCTCTCTACAGACTTCCCTTAGCCTCAAACTTCCCCTCCTACCTTAACTCATCTACCTTCCTGTCAACTATTTTATATTACAAATTTGCTGCTGCTACTCCCTACCCACCCAAAATGCCTACCCTGCCACCGCTCCTAAACATCCTCCTCGCTCTCACAATCCTCACCGCAACAACTCTCACAGTCCTGGTCATCACACCGCCGAATTCAGATTCAAAAACGACTTCCTCCACCACCGCAGGCACCAGGACCACAGAAACGAGCACGAAAAGAACGAAGACCCCCTCTGCTCCCCCCCTTCAACCAAAAACGCCAACGGAAACAACAACGAAAGACAGAATCGCCGTCTTCACATCCCCACTCTTTCTAAATTCCTGTCGACTTGCGGTCATCGGCCTTGGGATACACCACGCGACCCTCGCCTTCTTTTACCCCTCACCACCTCAGCTCATCTGTCCGAGGCAGGAATATTTGAGCCTTTCTCTCTTTACCTGGTCTTGGCGAACGAGTATTTGTCTCGGGGGGATTTTGATCGCGGCGCCAGTGAGATTACTGGCATTTAAGCAGCTGGGACCGAACTTCACGTTCCAGCTTGCGGTGCCGGGGAAGTTGGTTACGACAGGCCTGTGCGTGTTTCTTCAGTACTTAACCTTGACTCTGCATTCCCGTCCTCTATCGAGGTGGGAGGGGAGGAATCATCCCCAGTTTCGTCCTGCTTGTTTTTGAGCTGACATTCTTTGATTCTTACTATTTACAGTCAATTTTTTCTCGCCTTGGTTCTCACTCACATTTTCAAGTTCGCTGACTCATTCCACTATTCGATAGGTACAAATTCGTTCAACACCCCTCCTACACCAGCAACGTGATCGTCATGCTCTCTAACCTCTACCTCGTCGGCAGAGCTGAAGGCGTGCCATCTTGTTGGCTCGCTTGCTGGGTCGCGCATCCTGAAGTGGTGATGGCGATATGGAGAACGATGTGGAATGTCCTGATCGGTGCCGCGCTGATCGCCACGTGGACCAGGGTTGAGGATGAAGAATCGATGTTGAAGAAGAGGTTTGGAGCGGAGTGGGAGGACTGGCATCGGAAGACGAAGAGGTTTATTCCTTGGGTTTTTTGAGAGAAGTGAGAAGCCCCGGAGGGAGAACGGAGGATGTTTGACTTTAGAATACGATTCAGAGGGGGTTGGTTAATTGGTTCAAAACACCAGTAGTTGGGGGAAAATGAGAATGCATTCAAAGAAACGTGTGAATGGGCGAATTCGGTAAGAATATGGACCATTTAGCTAACATTTTCCCGCAGACGAGGGAGGGTAAGCTACCCCTAACTCTTAGCCATCCCCCTAGCAGCCTATCGAGGCAAAAATTATTTGCATCGACCAAGCTGGAAAAGGTCGAAGAAGAATAAGAGGAAGAATAAGAGGAAGAATAAGAGGAAGAATAAGAGGAAGAATAAGAGGAAGAATAAGAGGAAGAATAAGAGGAAGAATAAGAAGAATAAGAAGAATAGCCTCCACCTTGCTTGTCCCTCCTGGAAGTCCCCTTGTCTCTGTCCTTGTCCTCCGCGCCGCTCTCTACCTCCACATATCTCTCTCCGTATTCCTTGTCATAATCTTTGCTGTATTCCTTTCTGGGCTCCTTGCCGCCCTTCTGTCCAAATCCCCGTCCACATTCCTCCCCATACTCTCCTCCGTATTCCTTCTCGTAGTCCTCTCGCTCATCCTCTTTCATCCTATATTGCATATTGGTGTTGCAATATGTTGAAGCGGAATAGGTTGTTTAGTTATGAGGTTAGCTAGTTAGTGTCATGTGTTGGGTTTTGAAGAGGCGATTCTTAGATTCTGGTGACTTGGGATTGCTGCGGGAGGATTTTTTGATTCAGGCCAAGGTGGGTGAGGGAATGCAGGCCTATGTATGACATACATGGTGGATTGCCTGTGTGTCAAAGGATTATTCAAGTTTATTCAAGTTATTCATGAATATTCATGAATAGCTTGAATAATATATGAGTAACGAGTAGCTTAAATAACTTGAGTAAAATAGAATAATTATTTATGAATAATCATGAGTAGTCATGTGGAAGTCACGTGGAAGTCAAGTAATTATAATAAATCGATATATATTTAAATTTTAAAGAAAGAATTAAGGTACCTCTTAAGTAGCCTTAAATAAGCTAAGCTAGTATTTATGTAAGGGTACTTAAATACTGATTTTCTACAATAATAAACTGGAGGTATTACTGAGATTCGATTCACTTACTATCTCTTGTGGCTTTTAGGGTCAGATCTGCATGAATGATTGCGTACCGTCAGCTTGGTCGTTGTGACTGCCCAGCTGGGATCAGCCACAGTGATTGCGAATAGCTAACTGGCTCGGCACTCGCATGCACACCCCACCAAAAAACTTCACACTCGCCACTTGGCTTGGGTTTGCCAGTTACTGGCTCGGCACTCACATCCACACCCCACCAAAAACTTCACACTCGCCACTTGGATTGGACTTGCCAGTTACTGGAAAAAGTTTCCTTCAAATGTTAGAGATGGCGGACGAGGCAGATACAACACGAGAGTTGTACATGCAGCTTGCATGATATTGAGACTTTGAGCTGACGAAGATCTATTTTAGTCACGGCGGTGAGCTACTGTAGCTTGACAAGTGTTGTCAATAAACATCATGAACAAGTGTCGGTGCGAGCCTCGCGAATCTGTTAGCCCCTATTGCTGTGTGAATCGAAAACTTTTCGGAAGGATGGGTGGCCTGGGAGTAGCGCATAATTGAGGTTGTAGTGATGCGATAATGAACAATCATTTACGCGTCATGCGTGGCCTTGAGCCCGAGATCTCTTAATCCTTGGGAAGAGGGGATGATTCAGGAGAGTATGGATATCGACAACCATTTTTGACAAAATCTTCAGTGGTTTGAAAGAGCTCGCTACGGTGTTTACAGAACTGCTTGAATAGATTTCAACTCGTGCACTTAACAGAAAGTATAAAAAAGAGGCCGCTCATATCATGAAGAATGGTTAAATTGAAGCATTTTCATACACCCTCCTCCCCGTATCGTCCCTCCCATCCTTCCCCCTTCAGCTCCTCTCAGATGAATTCATCGAGTAGGAAACATCACATCCAAACTCTCTCCAGATTGATCCCCTTTTCCATATTTATCCATGACCCACCCTTCTCCTCCATTTCCGGCTCCCACGCTATCTTCACTACCATCCTCACTTCCCCGACCCTCTCCATGTTTCGGGAATTCGTTCTCATCGCCATGAGAAGAATTGTAATGTTTTAGGAGTTCTATGCGATCGAAGTAGCGTTGGAAGCAGATACGGCAGAGGTATGAGGGTGGCATTTCTGTGGAATGATCAGCGCCGTGAACTTTTCTTGTTTGAGGATGGATATGAGGAAAGACGTTTGTGAGGGCTTGAACTAACTTGGGTTCATACTGGGGGCGATGCGCTGAGGAGTTTTGCACTTTGTACTAGATGAGGTAATAGTACGTGTGATACCAGGGATGAGTCTGATGACGAGGGGCGTGGGATTTGGAGGAAGGTAAAAGGCGGTGATTAAATACTAAAAATCTGAGGTTGTCTTGTGAAATGGGAATATTCAGTGAGTTTGACATTTTGAAAGGGGGGTATGCCAACCGTAGGACGGGTACAGCCTCAAGGATACGGACGGGAGAATGGTGATTGGCTTATCCCTTCGTCTGACAGCCATTGCCTACGCTAGTAGGGGGGTCCTTGGACAGTGGCTTAATAGTCGGACTTACGATCGTAGTCGGGGACTTACGATCGTAGTCGGGGAAAGCGAGTTGTCCCGTTTCGGCCTTTTTTAGCTTCTAAAATATAATATTAGGAACCTGCTATAGAAAATCTAATTAATACGTTTTATTCGTGATCTCATAGTTACCTATCGCATACTTAAGGGCTAGAGTTTTAAATACGTAGATAAAAACCTATAATTACTAGAAAAGTCGTAGGTGCGATACTCACGAGAAAATCGTATATTGATTTTTGATATTCCTCGCGAAAAAGTTTGGTGTGAAATCACACCAAAAGTTGCGGGACATCTCGCTTTCCCGGGATAACTCGCTTTCCCCGACTAAAGGGAAGGGCCCCTTTAGCGCGACGTTAAGTCCGACTATTATTACTTTGATACCATTCGTCCTGCATTAATTTGCTCTATATTATATAATAATTACATAAGAACTAGTACGCATTAGGTCATTTAAGTCCTCTAGAGCGCGTACAGGTATGCGATACGCGATTCTTCCATATTTTATATTAAAGATGGCCTCCTCAAGCTCTGATCCAAGCCCAGAACGAATCAATCAATCTGCTAAGCCTCCTAAGCTCAAAGCTCGATCCCTTGAAGATATACTACACGAATTTGGCCCTATTGAGGGGGTATCTTATACGCCATTTCAAACTGAACAGCGGCGTCTTACACAAGCCCTTCTACCTTCTACCTTCCCTATACAGCCAAGCCTATACGATTACTTTACACTCTTCTTTACCCACGATCTCTTTCATACGATTACTATAAACACTAATCGATATGCGAATATAAAGCGAATAGATATAGCAAATAGAGGCTCGCGCGAATAGACAAACTTACTTGTGGAGGAACTATATGTGTTTATTGGCATAATTATATATATAGGGATACACCAGGAGCCTCAGATTCTAATATATTGGAATATAAACTTTAATCAAGGCCCCTTATACTCTGTTTCAAGCCATATGTCCCTTCGCCGCTTTGAATAGATCAAACGATATTGCCACATCTCATGTGCCGAGACTAATAAAAGAGAGGGGTATTACTTACCCTCTAATAAGATCTGGTAGTATAAGGTTAAGCCTCTTGCTTCTTCTCTTTAAGCCTCCTTTCAACGATATTACTCACCTTCCTCTGAAGTGAGTATCGATGAGCTTATGGTACGTTGTTTTGGTAGGTACGTTACCCCTCCTTTTTACCCTAATTACCCCGCTAATTCCTTAGGTCTTTATATACTTATAAGATACTAAACAAACTAATCAAAACAAGGCTATAAGATCTATGGAATCGCGGATCACGGATACTTATATAACTTCCTTTGGAGCTCGCGCGAGAAGGGGTTACAAGATATACTTCATCGTCCAGGACTTACGAAAACAGCATGCCTCGTCCGAAACCTAGCTCTCTCCCTCCTACGACGTCGTCTTGCGATATATATGGATAACTACTTTACCTCTGTGCCTTTATTTACAGAGCTCCAAGCTTGTGAGTTTGGTGTAATGGGTACTACACGTCCACATAAAGAGCTCCTTACCGGCTTTAAGGTGCTCAAGACACAATTTGCTACAAAGCTTGAGTGGAATACCCTCCTTGCAAGAGTAGTTGATGCTAATTACTAGTAATATATTATGTAATATGCATGGAAGCGATGCCACTTGAACCCTGGAAGCCCCCCCTACTAGCGTAGGCAATGGCTGCCAGACGAAGGGATAGATGCGCCAAGTTTGTGTAACCAACCATCCACCAGCCGGAGATTTTCCGGCAGGGTGTAAGAGGTCAGTGGTTGTCCGTTCTGCGACTTAAAAGTTGACAGACAGCACAGAGATACGTGGGAAGGCCACATGAAGTCTACCAATGATTAAAAGCCTGATTTAGACTTGTCGAAAGCTGGGTTTTGTTTACGCTAGCTGCCCCCCCAAGGTTTCAAAAATATATCTTATATAATGTTCTACCGAAATCTTGCTCTTACTCTTTGCATTTACACCTGCTTATGCGGCCCCTGGTGTGTCTCATTGAGTTGGGAGTTGGGCCGCATCCTCAATCAGAGCTAAGAGCCGCCTGTAACTATTAATGTTGACAGCGGAACCCCCCTCTTGTGACAGTCGAGATCCCTGTAAACTAAACCGCATTATTTCTTGACTGCTGCTCCATGGCCACCCGGTTTGCACTCTAAGTCGAACATTGCGAGTCATGACGGCTTCGCTGACAGTCACACTTTGCACTTGATCCTGGGATGGCGAACCAGTGGGGTCTTGCGTAACTCCGCGATTGTAGATGTATTCAAAAATAGCTCACTAGAGCGAAATTGTGACACGGAGTCGAGGGAAGCAGATTGAAGAGAAATATGAAGAGTATAGAGTGAAGACGAGAAAGACATCCATTGGCTCTCCACATAATCAGAAGAAATCAACCCCTCATAAATAGAAGCATTCAGAAATATCCACACCACCTCTCACTCCATTCCTTCTATCATCCCCACTCACCCACAACAACTACCACCTAAGCCATTCCCTCACCCACCAGCCCCTCCCTCCTCGCCTCATTAATAGCCTTCAACTTCGCGGTCCCCAACCCCGCAACCCCCTCCTCCTGATTCGCACCCAACCAAGGCTTCTTACTATCCCCCAACATGGAGCCCGCCAAAAAGTACACAATCAAGCCGAGAATAATCAACACAAAAGCAATTGGATACAGATAATAAATCGTGTACCCGAAGACCTTGATCCCGATAATCACGCCCCAGAAATTGCCGGTTAGGAGAGAGATATCGAAGAACGCCGCAGAAGCCATGCGAAGAATGATGGGGGCTAATGTGTAGAAGATAGCCAAAGCGAGCGTATACCCCACAATATACCCGCCTACCTGCCCATCCCACGTCGCAGAAGCGAACGACGCGCGGTCGAAGATCGCGGCCGTGATGCCGTTGATGATTATGCCAAACAGGCCCAACATACCGAGCACCTCATACATAGGTCTTTTGCTGACAAACCATTCCTCAAAGACGTTAGAGAGGCCGTAGAACGTGGCGCCAGCGAGCCCGAAGAGGTCGCCTTTCAGCTGAGTCGGAGGATTGCCTCCGTTCGAGCCGGTGATGTGGTCGGAGCCCAGAAGCATGCCCATCCCGCCGCAGCAGATCAGGATCCCGGCTATCTGCGCCCATTTGTAGCGGACGCGGAGGAGGGTGAAGGAGACAATTACGACGCATATTATGGACCAGAAGTTGAGAAGTTGGGCGGAGAGGATGTTCTAGGATTGTTATGTTAGTTTGAGAGGGAAGGATGGCGAGGGGGAGGGGAAACTTACGGTGTAGCGGTAGGCGAGGACGGTGAAGTAGTTTCCTTCTACGTCCATGAAGCTCAGGATAATGTACTTCCACCCGTCGACTAGGAGGAGCTTGAGGTATTTTTTCATGCCGTAGCGGTAGATTGTGTAGGTTGTGTAGATTGCACAGAGCACGATGTAATTGAAAAGCGTCTGGAAAGCAGGGATTGAAGTTCCCTTGATGACGAGCAGAGAGGAGAACGTGTTGGTAGCCGTGATGCAGAGGGCAAGCACTTGTCTGCATATTCATCAGCCTTGGATCTTGAACTGGGAGAAGGACATACCCAATAAGCAACACCAACCAGAAGTCCTTGGTAGTCAAGTACGCCCACCATGTCGTCTTCTTGTTCTCCAACGCCTGGATCGCGTGCTCCAAGACCTCAGGATCAACCTCCCCACCATTCGTAACAACTCTCTGGCCCGTCATCTCCACACTCCCGCTACCATTCCCCTCCAGCCCGTCGCCAGACTTGCGATAGCTCTCGCCATTGCCTACAGCATAGGTCTCCACACCGGTCGCCTTGCTGGCGGAATTCTTGTTCTCCATTTCTCCCTCTCTTTCCTCGCCAATTACCTCGTCCTCGGAATCCGAATTATATACAAGAAGCAGCGGTTGATTCTGGTCTGAAGCCGTCGTGGTGCGGTAAACTAAAATAGTATGGGTATCTCTTATCGGGCAAAAAATATTCGAAAAAAAACTACGATGAAACCTCGTGAAGCCTTTCTTCGTCCCCAAAGACAGCAAGCGCAAAGACCTCAAGTCGCTCACTGGTGTCGCTATAAGTCTGCAAGGCACATTGACGTGTAGTCGATGTTGTGGAACAGAAGCTTGTGGAGAGGAAGAGGGTGGAAGTGGGAGATGCGATTCTTCATGGGGGGTGGGAAAGCGGGGCTCGAAAAAGTAAGGTTTGCGCGAGCGAGAACGGGGGGCAGAATGGGAGCCGATTGGCGAAAGCTACCCTTGGCAGCTGTGCGACGGGCAACCCAAAAAGGATACGCGCAGTGGCGTCGGGAATGCCCGAAGAAGTAAATTTTTTGGGAGCGGGATGAAGATGTGGCGTTGATCGGTGTGTGCTGTACTATCCCCTCCCTTGAATACTTACAGTGGGCCCAAGGATAACACCACCCAAGCACTGGCCATCTCAAGGGTGTATAGCCAATAGCGATTCTGGAAAGCACCTGATATTTCCTAGTTGGGGGTTATAAACGAGGTTTCAGGGTGGCGTTACTAAAGGGCCCACTGTAAGTATTCAAGGGGGGGGATAGTATGGGCGAGTTTTCGAGTGTGACAATCTGATTGACCATCTGATTGAAACATCGTGGGGAGGATAGCGCAATCGGAACCGACCCGTCAGCTGGGTGTCATTCATATTCGTGTTTTGTGGAACGCTGCTCGAGAGGTCGGGTTGGACGAATGATGGATATCTTCATGTCATTGATTCTCTTGCGGTAGACCCGTGTATGCTCGCGCAGGCTGTAAATGCTACCAAACAACGCCGTCCCGATGCAGGGCTTCAAGTACCCATCTCGCTTTCCTAAGTCAAAGGGTGCATATAGACCGAATCTCCTTTTCACCTGCTCGCCCGAGCAAAATACCAGTCTTCCGTTGTTTTCTTGTCTTCTCTCCTGTCACCCGAGGAACTGCTTCAAATTTCCCCCAATATGTTCCAAGTCCAGCAAAAAGCTGTCATGACCAAACAAGCTCACATCCTCTCCAAGCTCAACATGCGTCACGCTCTTATTCCCCGCTCTCCTCAATGTCTCAGCAATCTCCCTCTGCTGCCACGCAGGGAACAAAATATCGCTCTCGACACCCATCACCAGTGCAGGGTGGTCTCTCAGAACCTTCAAGCCAAGTACCAAATCTTCAGGCGGTCCCGATGATTGCGAGACTGGCTTGTTTAAATCCGAAGGAGCATTCGACTCGGGCTGTTCTTCGTAAGGGGAATCGGGCAGGGAGAGACTGCATGCAGCAGCATCTGAATCTTTGGCTTGCCCACTTGCAAATCGTTGAGCGTGAGCAGCTCGCCGTGCCGCGCTCGCAGACTGACTCACTGCACCAAGATCAAAGAGATCCATCGCCTTGCTCACATAGAGCAGACTATTGGCGTCGTACTCCAAGCAGAACTTCTCGCCCGCGTGGTCCAGATATGTTTCGATGAGAAAATCGGGGCATAACGCTGGCTGCTTACTCGGATCTGCCCTCCGTCTCCCAAATCTCTGTTCCCATTCCGGACCCGACCTGTATGTGACCGTAGCAATCTCTCTCGCGAGCTTCATCCCAGCATGCGGAGGCACACTATCATAGTAAAACCCGCGATTCCACTTCGGATCCATCATCAACACTTGTCTCTGCGTATGCCGCATCGCAATGCTATAAGGATGACTCCTCGCACAGCCCGAAATACTCGCGATCCTGCCGACCCTCTCCGGGAACAAGACCCCGGCCGCCAAACTCTGCATGCCTCCCATACTCGCGCCCACACTCGCATACAACTTTTCAATACCCAGCCCATCCAACAGTCGAAATTGCGCCCTCACCATATCCTCCATGGTGAGTATAGGGAACCGCGTAGCGTACCTCTGTCCATCGGCTGGATCAACACTACTCGGACCCGTACTCCCATAACACCCTCCTATAACATTCGTACAAATAACAAAATATTTGTCCGTATCTAAACATCCGCCCGGACCAATGAATTTCTCCCACCAGCCCGGCTTCGGATTCTTCTCCGTGGAATGCGCGTGCGAAGAAGCTGAGAGACCAGTGTGAAGCAGGATGACATTCGATTTGTCCGCGTTGAGTGTGCCCCATGTTTCGTATGCTATATTGAATTCCGGGAGCACGCCGCCCCAGTCCAGGAATAAAGGTTCGTGGCATTGGTAGTTGAGCGTTACGCCGCTGGTGTAGGAGGGTTCTGGACCGCTGGAGAGGGAGCGCGCTTCGAGGGTTGCGGACTTGGATTCGAGAGCGTCGAGGCAGGGGAAGGCCATTGCGGGGTTGGAGGCTTCTGCAAGGCCGGCAGAGGTGTTTCTCCGTGGTCCTTGGGTCTGAAATGATCGGGAGGCATTTTGGGATCGCGGTGCTTGGGATAATGGTGGGGCGGTTTTGTTTGAAGAATGTCGAGTCCAGGATCGGGAGATGCTCTTTGAAGGTTTTGCTGCTGTTCGCGCAGCGGCGACAATACTTCGAGTTGAATTCATGGCGGTCGATAGTTGTTGGAAGGAAACTTGATCATGAGATCAAGACCTCTTGAGGGCGGACAAAAAAGTAGCATCTTGAGCTTTTGTCAGCGAGTTCGGTGATGCAAGCCAGGCCCAGGACGCCGAGATTGCGTGCTTGTACGTGACTGCAGCAAGGTTCTTTCAGCCACCCGCCTAGCCGAGGGCCCCCTGAACATCCCAACCGAAGTTGCTTCATTCTGACATTTACCATTATGGCGTTAAACTTTTGATATCACATTTGATCGGTATTTTGATCGTTCATGGTTCAATGGCATATGGATGGGCTATCCGCTTTCTTTGCGTCAAGGTTTTCCATTCCTTTATTTTCACTCCCCAGAGCTCGCTTCCTGATGTCTGCTGACGGCTTCCGTATGCTACAGCCAAGTCGAGAGTCTCACGGCCTCATGGTGAGGTACACTTGTAAACCATCTTAAACACGCTGAACCATCATGAGACCAAATTTTTGACCTCGAAGTCTTCGATCTCTGACTCTGTTGTGATTGAGTGCTCTC
Organism: Hyaloscypha sp. PMI_1271; assembly: GCA_021399465.1. Classification (NCBI taxonomy): domain Eukaryota; kingdom Fungi; phylum Ascomycota; class Leotiomycetes; order Helotiales; family Hyaloscyphaceae; genus Hyaloscypha; species Hyaloscypha sp. PMI_1271. Next base: position 58,688 of record JAJTUS010000152.1, on the reverse strand, counting down.
TATTTTCTAGCCCCGAATTGCATCTCAGCCAATGCTCGATTGGTACTCCAAAGCTGTACAAGAGAAAGTCGCCCGGCTCATCGAACATCAAACTCCTCGACGCCACTGCTTGGAGAAATCTCTTTTCAAGGAAGGTGTTCAATCCCGAGACCGTGAACAGCCTTTCCATCAGCTCCAAACAAGCAGCCTGAAGATTGGTACTGAGAATGCACTAGTCCGTTGTGTCTTTGAGAAATGACTTTGCAAAGATACTCTAGACTGTTCGACTATTTGACTTTAGATTCGATATTCTAGGTTAGGGCATAATTCCTCTTCGCAGGGGTCTCGAAAACAGTTTGCTGCATGGAGTAGAAGGGTGGGCTACTGATCAAAGTGAGTTTCGCCTCGAGTTGATGCTGAAATTCATTGCACATCTTCTCTCAAAACAAGTCCATCGACAACTTAAGTGAAGGTTCCCTTGATAAATTCTGTTGCACATCGGACCCAAATTCCGAGGTCAGCCCGGTATATTGAGTTTAACAGGGGAATTGCTAATCAGACATTAGAATACCTAAAAAAACAGCGGCGCCTGCAGGTCTCAGTAGCCGAGGTGAGGCTGTATTTTTTTTTACAGTGCGGCTACAGCCTAACCCCGCAACTTCTATACACCTTCAATTCTGTGAATAGCATCAACTACCGTATCCTCTTATTACTGTGGGTTTTACTCGCGTATCACTTCGTCTTATCTGCAGTTACCTTGCACTAATATTATCATTCAATCCTGTTGTTCTTAATGCTCTTATAGTGCTTTTACTACCAAACGCTGCCGTGTAGAGGCTATATTGCCTCTAAACAGCACAGATCTATGGCATTAGTAACGACGACTTGGAATACCTTTATTCTAAGTGAGGAATATAAACAAGTATAAGGAATGAGAGTCACATTCTTCGGCCATTAACACCACAGATAAGTTGGTTGTTCCTCACTATCACTCTCTCTTTCTCTTCATTATCATTTTCTACTCTTCACTATGAATCAACATTTAGTATTTGGTCTAGTACCGTCTCGTATAGAGTTCCTAGATACCCCAACTACCCTCAAATATCTTGAAGATTACTCTCGCCCGTTAGGATTCTGCGTCGTTATCAGAGGTTCTAACAAAAGGTCAGTAACTGGGGAGCACTTCCAGACATTTTATCGCTGTGATCGAGGAGCCCGGTATGTCGACCAAACGAGGGAATCCGCGAACCCAAGCGGTCAAAAAGCACGATTACAGAGAAGGACTTGGGTGATCAAACACTCGACGAACTAGCATCTAACGATATTGTTTCCGCTATCGATATCACCCAATTACCTCCTTTAACTACTCCGGCTCGACCACAAAGGAGTACAAGGAAGGATGTGGATTAGTCTCATTTACTCTCTGATGATGATGCTGGGAATGGTGAGGATATGGCCGACGACGAGGACTTTGATTGGGATATGTAGATATGTATATAATTGTCTGAATAGCTTCATTTTTTACGAATATATCACTTCAAGATTACTCTCACTACCTTTCATAATATAGCTACGTTGCAAATATAAGGTACTTAGATTTAGGTGGGGAACACAGCCTATTAGCGAGTACCACCGTAATCGGTAACAGCGAGGCTGGGAAATTAAGTGAGACCTGCAGGCGCCGCTGTTTTTTTTAGGTATTCTAATGTCTGATTAGCAATCCCCTTTAACAGTCCTTCCCCTTCCTAGCCAAATGCACAGAAATTTTGCTGTGACTATTACACCTGTTTTGATCATTTCACATGATTCGAATTGATCAATTACTATTAAATACTCGACCTCTTAGTGTATTTTTCGAACTTCAGGGACATTCAAGTTCTCCGCATGGTGAAATATGGGAGGCTGATTCGTCAAGGTCCAAAACTGCCAGCCTTGCATTAGCGTTGTGACAGCCTTGCCGAGAAACGTCATTTGCCACCTTTGTCTCTCAGGCATCACTCCACAATAAACTTGTAAGTCAACCCCATAACATTCACGAAACCATCTTTCTTTCACCACCTTACGCATCAATCACATCGGATAAATTTCACCCAAGAACGAACCCCCAATTAAGGAACCTCAATCACCACGCACATGTCCGTCTGGAACCTTTTTACAACGCTCTCCACCGCACTGTTAGGAACCATGGCCGGGACACCAAATCAATACATACCGTCCCCTGAGGATGTTCTTATAGTCAAGCAGATTCTGACAAAGAAGGGTAAGCTGCCATTAGAATTGGTTGATACCATTATCGACTCCGCGGATTACTGGGTCAAGACTACGACTTGCAGAACCAACGGGGAGGTCAGCATACTTTCAGGCCGAGAACGCGAGAACAAGCTCTTGGTGAGTTGGCAACCTCCTGGTGCTCCTTAACAAAGTACTCACATGTTAATAAATTATAGTTGAGATCATATCCGCTTGGCTACTTCCCTACAAAGGAGAATCCCACTAAGTTACCAATGACAATCGTCGACGAATACCCCTCAATACCCTCAGAACCATGGGCCGAGTCTGGCGATTTTCCAAATAATGCCACGGAAGAAGTGATCGATTACTGGTCTCGAGACGCAGTACCCCGAGGAGAGTTTCCCTGCCGAAAGATAGTCTTCACAATCAAGAGCCACGACCAAGGATGGGGAGGACCTCCTGGTTGCAGAGGCACATATAAAGGCTCTTCGACCTGGTTTGATGTTGGTCTAGAGACCTTGTCTGCTATACGTGACAGTCAGTTACCTCCATTTCATTCAACAGAATCTCCTGCATGGCGGCGTTTTCATTCTCGTTCCGATGTTGAGGAGATTATAGGAGATTTTCATGCAGCCAATAGAGAGAAGCTGCTTCCCTATTTTTACATTCCCGATCCGCAATCAACAAACCCGGATGCAGAACCGATCATCTGCACTACACGCACCATCTCACCACCAACGGAAACAAGAACAACCGCCACAGAGCCCCCAGAAACGAAGGTCGAATTCCGTCACGGACCTGACCCGGGCTTGGGATGCTTGCAGAGAAATCGAACAGGAACAAGAGACACGGAGGAACACGTTATCACTTGGTCCTGTACCGATAACGTTATGGACCCTGACTCGATAGATGGAACGAAGCTTGATGCGGAAGGTCGGGGCAGAGCAACTGGGAATGGAGAATATGTGCGGAATCTGAAAGTCGGAGATGTGGTGACGCTTTGGGGAAAGGCGAGATATGGTGGTTGGGTCAATTATGTTGAAGAGGTGAAGATTGATGTTTATTGGGCTGTTTAGGGGAGTGCTTTGCGGACTCGGAGTTATGGCTAGAGCTTGCACTGGGAATGGGTCGGTGGCAGAGAGCCCCACCTTCAAGGCCACATTTGCGCTTCTGCGAAAGATATACCCTCGCTAATGACATTCTCAAGAAATTCGGATCTGTTCCCGATCCACGCCTCATTTTCAGATACTTGGGCGTCCGGGTCAAATCTTCTCGGCAAGCTGCCAATGCATACAAGGGCCGATTGCCGAGAAGAAAGGGGCTTCAATCACGTGACGAAATTGGGTTTACTGCTAGTGCTGGTTTGTTGGGTCCGTAATGATCACTAAGCACAATCATCGATCCACCACCATCTTGCACTGAATTTCTGTTTCTAGTGTTTCATTCAGAGGGATGCGGTCCTGCCAATGGCGCTGGCTAGATCTGCAGGTACGCTTCCAGCGCTCGTCAGCCCACCTTCCTGTTTCAGGTAGCGGGGTTGCGGAGTTGGGTGCCTAATCTCTCGGTGTTCCAACCCCAACCTCCAAAGAACGCCATATTTTTCTCTGTCTGATTAGCACTCTTCCAGCTTATAGGAACAGTTCTTCAAGCATCCGTCAACAATTTGAACAATAGTATTTTCCGCGATGAAGTGTCTTTTGTGGCTCCAAGCAGTTGCCCAGTTGGCAATTGCCGGAACATCCACCACTCAGAATCCCTTGAGAGAAGATGAATCCGTCTCTGAATTTGCGGTCTTTCAAAGTGATGTATCTCCCGATCACTCAATTCGCGTCAAGCGTCAAAATTCCTCGCTCTGTGATACGCCTGTCGATCAGTATACCGGCTGGCTTGACGTCGGTCATAAGCATCTCTTCTTCTGGTACTTCAAGAGCGAGGCTGCTACCAAGAGCAGTGGATCAGAGCCGCTTGCTCTCTGGCTCACCGGAGGCCCTGGTGGCTCAAGCATGCTTGGAATGCTCCAGGAATTGGGTCCATGTCTGATCAATGAGCACGGAAATGGCACCGTTTATAACCCGTACGGGTGGAACAAGGAGACGGCATTAGTATTTGTGGATCAACCTGCTGGCGTTGGTTTCTCATATCTCAGTGAGGGAGAGCCAATACCAGGTGATTCTTTCACCAGTGCGGCTGATATGCATCTGTTTTTGCAGTTGTTCGTGAGCCAGGTTTTCCCGGAACACTCCGAGGGACCACTGGTCATTACGGGGGAAAGCTATGCTGTATGTTCAAGTTTGTTTGCGTGAAACTTCGTTGACCTGATATTATAGGGACATTATCTCCCCGCGCTTGGTGCTCAGATTGTCAGCCAGAACAATATCTACCCAAAACGGCCTCAGGTACCCTTAAAGTCAGTGGCCATAGGCAATGGCTTTGTATCACCATTGGATACAACGTTTGGATACTGGGAAACTCTTTGTACGACCAATCCTGGTGTCAAGGAACCAGTTTTCAACGAAACTCGCTGCGAAATCATGGCCACGAACCTTCCTCGATGCCTGGAGGTAGCGAAAGTATGCTACGACCACCCTGATCCTGCTATCTGTGCAGCTGCATCTACAGTCTGCATGACTGGCGTGATCAACTTCTATGATGGAGAATCCTACGCCGGGGGTCGCAATCGATTTGACAGTAATACCTCCCTACCTCCTCCACAAAACACTATCTCACAGCCCTCTCTTTTCTCATCATGAACAACAGCTCATCATCACATAGTCACCGCTCCTTGCGATATTGACAATTTCTGCTACGCGAATACTCAACTCCTTCAAGACTATCTCAATCTAGAGTCCTCTTTCTCCGCTCTCAGCATCCCTAAAGAGATCAAGAACTTCACCGCTAGTTCTGATGCCGTCTCACAAGCATTCGAGCTCACAAACGATCTCGCAATTGGCATGATACCTCAAGTGCAATATCTCCTAGCCAGCCAAATCGACGTTCTGATCTACCAAGGGAATCTTGATCTCGCGTGCAATACAGCGGGAGCGAAGCGCTGGACGGCAAATATGCCTTGGAAGGGCCAAGCTGCTTTCACGTCGTTGGATTTGAAGCGGTGGAAGAGTGAGAAGGATGGGAAGGAGGTGGTGGCGGGCATGTTCAAGGAGGTTAATGTTAAGATGGTAGATGGGGATGAGAAGACGACAAGGTTTGCGCTTGTGACGATTGATGGATCGGGACATATGGTATGTTAACCAGATTCAAAGTGAGAAAGTGAAAGAGTCGCTTACTGACTGTGCGATAGGTCCCTCAAGATCAACCTGAGGTAGCATTGGATATGCTCAATAGGTGGTTGAAAGGCAAGTCGTTTGATTAGAAGGCCTGTTGATCTCCACCGTTTCAGGCATTCCTCTTAATTGGGGTTACTAGCGTCAGAATCCATGGATTCGGTCCTCGAAACGTGGTCAGATGATGAATGGGACGTTGGAATGATTTGAATCAGGAGTTTAAAGTGAGACGTTTCGCTGATAATAATCTAAAGTGGCTCATTTGCCATATATACATACAACTTTTATAGAAGAAATTCAGACAGTCGAAAAGTAATTCAATATTGAAAATTATGTTGATATATCCTAAGAGACCCTCAAGACACTGTTTGCTTTTTCAGACTTAGTCTGACCTCATCTTCAAAGATTTCTGGTCCTCGTCCAAAGAACTCTCACAGCAGCTAACACTTTCTTCGCCGCTGTGTCGAAATAATCTCTCTCTATGTATATTGAGGTGTTGTCATGAGCGCGGTCTCCGACAGTCACTCGGCCACCGACGACACATATGATAATAATACAGATACCAATAAACGTAAACAAACCGAAAAATAACGATGGAACATATCAGTCTTGCTCAGGATTTTATCCGCCGCGTCGAAAAAAGCCAGAAAGGTACAGCACGCAGGCAATCAACCGTTTGATGAGAGTGTGGAATGGGGAGAGAGCGTTCGAAACGATGGCTGCGGTGGCAGATACATTCGAGAAGCCGGATGCAGGATAGACCAGCGCGGTGGATAGTCCCAAGGGGATTGTGGGGCCGTTGTGCTCTTCGTAATTGAGCTTCAGATAACTGTAGAGACGCAACACGAGTACGCTCGCTATTATTGGTGGATGGAATAGCAAGTTTTGGGTAAGTTTGAGCAATAAGACGCGGCGAAACTTCGAACCAAAGAGATATCTTGAGAATCTGAATATTTGGAAAACCATCACCGCAAGCATTCTGATAAAGAAAGAGCCTTAAATATGGATTATCCAATGCCGGCTTCGGCGCCAAATCTGTGGGCAGAGGCAGGAGCTGCGTTTATGAGCTCTGAGAATGGTGTTGTATTCGTTTGGGCACGAAATTAGCGGATAGCCTCGTCGAAACAGCACAGCTATTTTGTTTGAAATGTAATCTTACCAAGGCAGTCTTGGACAATGAACATTTTAACTCAATAACTTTGTTTGATTGATAGTTGATGCAAAAGATATACGTGAAGCTCATGATCGGAATGCCAGAAAGAGAGCATTGGGAGAGATGGCCATGTACTTTTGGTAAGCAACTCGCAGTGTAAGTCTTGGCACAAATTCCATGAGAGCAGCCACAATTTTGATCAAGAAGTCTCTAACTTATCTAAAACATTACCTTCCATGCTTGTTGACAAGAATCTGAACCAAATATCCCCCAAACTGCCCAATTGAGCCAATATGACCCGCCATCCATCCCGCAAGCCCGCGGAATCGCATGAAAACCCCTCCACAAAATCCTACCTTGACCCCCACAGATGCCGCAATCGACGCTCAAGCTCAAAACCTCTACCCTCTCCTAATCCCTATTGGCAAAGGCTCATCCGTCCTCGGTCCCGCAAACTCTCACGAGAGCAGCAGGATCCAGATATGCTCCGACCACCATCAACCGATAGCGGGGTAATAAAAACATGAAGTGGAGCTTTGCGGACTTGCATATGCGGATTAAGGAAGGTGGGCGGGCGCAGGTAGCGCACGCGTAACATGTCTCGATACCGAAGGCGGGCCGCGGGAATTACATCGGCGACGTCTCAAAAGGAGATCCCTGGGATTTCCCCGCCGGCTACCTGCACTCGATCTAGTGGCTCGGAAAAGGCGGTTGTGAATTCCTCTTGATCTTCGACGATGGCAACTTTAGCGAAGATATCCCTTTCACGCTCTTTGATTTCCTGACACACGCGCGGGCTTTGGTATTGGGCAGGAACTTCCGCCTCGAACCTGAAATATTCTCGCACGTTCTTGCATTGGAGAAGCATATCTTTCAAGGTCCAATACCTGGCCCTGCAGATGATGGAATGCCTGATAAGCCACGTATCAAAAAATCAAAGTTGCGGTTTACGCATCAGATGCTTGATCAGAAACCACTGAAATTCTCGGGAGAAGTCAGGATCACGGATGGGAATAACTTCCCGCCCTCCAAGACTGTTTCGACTGCTTGTGTGACGACCAAGCCAGGAGGCATCAGGGAGATGCACTGGCATCCTATTGTAGATGAATGGTCTTTCTTCATCCTTGGTAGCGTGAGAATCCGAAGTTTGAAAAGACGTCAATGAGGTGCTATCAATAAAACTTGTCGACAATGCGGAAGATGTGCTAAAGGATCACTGAACCTCACCTGGATTTCCAACCCTTTCTCATCAATACCCTCTCTTCTACCGATCCCGATTTTCCTGGCCATATGTTGCGTGATCTAGGTTATTCCACTGATACCGAATGCTCATGCGATCGCGTTCAAGTGCAGTGTGATCACTAACCTTGACACCGCTGAATTCGACATTTCGAGGGTCGCCATTAGAACCCCAAGTGCCACTGACCCTCCTGCTGTCGTCTGAGAGAGTCATTTGATACGGGTCTCTTCTGATGCCCAAATGAATCACGTTCTCTCTCCCCCCCTCCCCCCACTCTCATCCTCTCTAGTGGTGACATATGGTAAGATGTTTGGCAGATGGAATCTCTTTCGGAAGGAGAAACCCATCGATATCGTCCTTGCACGGGTTTCCCATATGTTCCTCCTGTTGGCTTGAAAAACGGAAGACACCTTTATATACACCTCGCCCGAAATCGAAACCGCCATATATCTGCTCTAACTCGGTGTTGATTAGAGAATGTCTCATGTCTCGTGTAAGGTGCATACCGGCCAAAACATCCTGCCATGCAAGGACACTTGATCTCTCAGTGCCCGGTTATGTCCCATTCCTGCCTTTGTTCCTCCTCTAGTTCACCATTCGGCTCATTATCTCCATCTTCGACTTCGCTAGCCTTTTCGCTTGAATCTTCATCCTCATCCTCACCCTCTTCATTTTCAATGTCGATATCGGGGACATATGGCACCGGATGCCACTCGGGTGCCAAATGCAACTCTTTCAACCTTGATGTCTCTGAACGTCCCTCGCGGACCCGATGACCATGACACTTGTTACCGCCGTCTCATGAAATAGCCCCAACCCACCACAAGCTTGGTGCAAATGTGCTCTATCGGCTGAACACTGATTCCTCAGCTCAATAGGCGGATATCCCACATCCTTTCCATCTTCGTCCAAAAATTATCCCGGAGATATTGTTCCCCATTGTTTTCGGCCATTCGTCTGTTTTGATGACGCGCTCCTTTCTCGAGGGGATTTGAAGTCGATGGCCATCTGCTTTGGCCTATTCGCAGGTGCTGATCTCGAGCTCTCCTCGCCACCATCTCCCTTGCCCGCAGCCTCCTTATATCGATCATATAGAAGCTCCTTTGCCCGTTTGGACGTTTCAGATTGCGCCGTAAATCGATCGTAGATACGTTTCTTCGTCCTCTCGGCCTGCTCCTTTCTCTGCGCAAAAGGACGCTTCGTATGCTCCCGACGGCCATCTATCGAATCTTCGCCTGCCTTCCGCTTCCTCGTTCCCCTCGCCACCGCCTTTTGTACAGCTACCAACTCCACCACCTCCGCCTACCTCACCTCGTCACCAGGACTGTCCATCCCGGCACCCCTCAACCTCTCCTTTAGAGCCGTAACATCGCTCTCTCTTAGTGAGGACTCTCTAAACCCCAATGAAGCTTTCCAGAACTCAATCTGTCTTTCGACGGTGATTCGGGTCTGCGTTCCACTTGTGCCCGAATACGGTGGACCCCTCTGACGAGGAAAACGAGAAGACGATAATGTTTGGCGTTGTCTGGAAGGTTTGGCGGGCTATTGTTGGCTTGGCTTATTTCGTGCTGGTGCCCTCTGATTTTGGTTCTGGAGGGAGGAAAGAGGATGGAAAAGTCGAAGTTGCCTTCGAGAGGGAAATTAATTAACGGTGGGACGCCTCGATGTTGCCAAGGCGATCACGCTCTCACGTGCACGCCCGAACCCCTTTTTTGACTTCGCCAAGTCAACAAAGGGGTTGAAGATATCGTAGTTCAGATGATTCACCCAGAGTGGTATGGAAGATATAGTCTCGCAGCTTACTAAGGACGCTGGTGACGCAGTCATGAGTATATTGGGGCTTGCTCGACATGGGTGGTCCTTCACGTAAGTATTTCACTGATGGCTTACTGAAGCGGCATCTTCAGCATCTTCGGGGATTTCAGCTTTCTATACGAATAACAGCCTACCTTCTTGGGAAAGTACCGCCGGTGCATTCCCACAATCAATTCATGAGTGTTGGCAATGCGGATCCGTCGATTCGACTCGATTCGAGGCAGTGCACTTAGAAGATCGCCATCTCTGCCAACTTGCCAAGAAAACTCCATCATCCTCCTAACAGAGAGGTGTCGAGCAAGTCAATATAGCCCTCAGTTTCCCCCCTTCCACTATGGCCTCCCAGCCTCAAACCTCATCATATCTAAATATTCCTTGACCCTTCAGAAATCAAAATGCATAGCCAGCCAGCAGCACCCCGCACAAGCTCCAACTCAACATTGACAACCACCCTTTCCTCTTCTGCCACAACTTGCAATTTCCCAGAGCTACCGCCCACCCACAAACGATCCACCGCCGTCACTTAGTCCGCTCTGATCCTCTTAACGTGCATCCAGGTAGAATTCTTTTACTTGCTTCGCCGCTTTGGACGTCCGTTGGTCTCGATACCACCCTCACAGTGCCACATCCCCTCTTCTGGGGTTCTCGATCCTCCCAATCCTTCTCAGAACATGGCAGCTTGCACGCAGAGGCTCTAATGTGAATCCAGTAAGTAGGAAGTAGTATTTCGTACAGCCCTCAAATCCTCTGTCCCAACGAGAGCTCTCACATTTGATAGTTCGATTGCTTCAGCTGGAATATGGTAATCGTATTCATCATCTTGACAACCGTCCTCTCTCCCGCCACTAGAAAAGGTCCTCAGAATATCCGCCAAGCTGCGATGCCGTTGATGGGAGAGGTGGTCAGGGGTTTAGAGGAGCGCTCTTGGCGAGTCATGAGAGGAGAGCAGTAATTGGGAGATTGGTGGAGCAGATGAATTGATTAGTTTTGGGGGTTGGGAGTATATGTGTGCTGGGTGAAGCGGCGGCGATTATTTTATGCGGTTAAGAATGAAGATGTGGTGTCCGCGCTTGGTAGGTGTATTCTTGTTCCAGTGAAGGGAGTATGCTAACGAAAAGCGATGTTGGTGTCTTCCATGGGTTTTGGGTGACATTGGCACGACCCGCACGGTGCTGTAGACGGAGAGGATTTTTAGGCTGGAAAGAGCTCTCTGGGGTACTTTGTAGGTAAAAAGGCTCATTCTGTGGTTCGTAGATGTATTAAAGGCGGACTCCCTCGCTCTGTTTCATAATTCTATCAAGTGGCCTTGCTCCTATTTTCTGTGCTCAAGAGCGATCATTACGAATATTGCAATTATTGCCTATTCCTTACATTGGCAGTTGTCTTCGAGTTATATTCTTGACCACCAGGACCTGTCGCAGCCTCTGGTTACTGTGGTCAATAGTTTGCAAGGACTCCACCCCTTTTTGAACAAAGTCAGACTTTTTTAAACCAGTTCAGGAATCCCTTGATAGATGATATTAAATTTTGAGAAGCTCTCTACGCGTTTTGAGACCTCCATAATGCTTTGCTTTAAAAGAGAGGGAAAATTTTGCCAGGAAAGTTCATGCTAGCTTCCAGCTCTGCTTTCCTTCTGTCGAAGCTACCCCTTCGACACTTCAAAGGCACGATCGCCCCACATTCTGGGATTAAATATCATTCAGATAAAGAAGTCTTCAAATACTTCGAAGTGGGCTTTCGACTATCTTTTATGCTTCAGATTTTGTTGATCGTTCAGAGCCTTGAAGTGTCGTGGCTACGGATTCCAAGCGAGCAGCAACAGAACTTTTCGGCTTTGCTGCTTCGCCTTATCTTCTCTACCAGCCCTTGAACAACACTATGCTTGGCATCCTTCTGCAATGTTAAAGCTTTATATAGTAATTTGTAGAGTATAGCATAGCTTGAATTAATGTCCCTTATGCCCTGGAGCCTGTCAACAGCAGTTCTGACGGTTCGTTGTCTTGCTCGGGGGTCAAAACCGCGTGAATCTAGAATTGTTTTCTTTCCTTGCCAACCACGATTGCAAGACCCGTTAGTGAATTTTCGTCCCAACCACGCACTTTCAACACTAATTAGAGGAGAATAGACTTCGTTCGAGCTCACTACTCTCTCGTCTCAGAAATTCTGTATGTTCCTTTCATCTTCCTCATTTTTTTGTGTGACGATTTGGACCTTTGGACAGTAGCAAACTGACAGAAAGATCTGACAAGACCAAATGGCTCCATCAAAGTAAGTACTCTGCGCCCACCTAACCTTCAGATGGCAAAGAACTGACATCTCTACCTAGGAAAGAGTAAGCAGCCCATAGATCGAGCCCACGACTGGAGTCTTCAAGCTTCAGGAGTTCGAAATGATAATTATATCCTCTTTTACAGCAATATGTCCGCCGCCGAACAGGCAAAGTATGTCCCAATGTGCTCATTGATTTGCCACAAAAGCTAAGATATTTGATAGACATAATACGTATGAAACACTTAATCATCTGGTTTTTGGAAGAACGAGCTGATATCAGATGAAAGTCGTCGAAGCAAAGCCTCGGCCGTCAACAAGGCGCGTCGAGATGTAGGTGACCTCGTTGGCTACGACCAGGTCCCAGATGCTGTCCGAGCCCAGATGGACGCTGCTCTCGTTGCAGCCATCGAGCCGTACTAGTATGTAACAATAGCTCTCTTTGAATGTTGATAGTTGAAGTGTGAAGCACGTGACTCACCCCTTATAGCACCACTACCTCCTCCTCCCGAGTCGAGGGAGCTCGCACTGCGGGCGTTAATGTCGCTGCTGCGGTTGCCGGTCGTAAGTTGAGGTTTCCAGATTCACTCTCTGGCGGCCCGGTTAGTTCTCATCCAACTGCGTTGAAGTTGACCCCAACCAGCGCGTGTCTCGTCCCTCCTGTGCTGGTAAGTCATATCAACCAATGCTTATTTGAAGTTTCTCAAGATGGCGGGGTTTAAGCTTCTCCTTCGACGGTGTGCCAATATCTGCAACGCCATTACCGTTTGAAAATCCAATGGCAGTAGTGGCGAGTGAAGGTTTGATGGCGGTCAAAATATCCAGTTGGGATGATGTGGTGGGATCGTCTGGAATGTCGACGTCGTATGTGTTGTATGATCGGTCCGCAGATTGTTCCTTTCGTTCGAAGTTTCCCTTTCATCTCAAGCTGCGAGTTACCAAACAAGCCGAAGTCTTCGGTACTGACATTCTCACCTTTCAATTAACGCCTATTACCATAGATACTATTCCTGCGCACCTAATGGATCCCGAATTGATGCCGTAAGGTTATCGTGATCTCGCTAATTGGGAAATGGAGGTCTACTAGTGCTTCCGCAAGCTCATTCGTAAGTCTTCGCCGCTCTCTGCTTCTCAGTAGCTAATCTGACCACTTTCCTCCCTCTAGATAAAGCTTTTAACGAAGCTCATATAGATGCCGATAACCGACGCCCTCTCTTCCTGCGGGAATGGCCCCACTCGAGTTTCCAAAATTGCGAGTGCCCGCCGCTGGGAACGAGGGTCAATATAGATGAGGTCAGATACATTTGTCAAGTACTTGAGGGTAGGAAGGAAACCTGTCTTTGGATCGAGCCTGCTCCGAAAAATCTGAACACCCAGGTACCTCTTCATTACTGGGACGATCGACGCCGTGTTACCTGGTCCGTTGCTGTTCGAGGGTGGGACAGGGGACAATTGGAGGAGACTAGTGCCGCGTACTATGCAGGCAATATGCGCTATCATATTCCTAATGTCGCTAGTAGCAAGTTCTACGGAGCTCTCCTCGACCATATGCTCGCTGCCGCACCACTACCACCACCTCCTTCCACCACCTCCTTCCACCGGTCCCGTTAGTAAATCATCCCAAGCCCCCCCTTTTCGTTCGTCTAATATGTTCTAATAATAGTGATAGTCGATGTTCCCCGTTCCGGCGAGGGTCTCGTCCGAGCCTTCAACATTGCCAGTGGGTCGGGCGGAAACTGGGAAGGATTCTTTTGCGGCTCATTTTCCTCCGAACACCGACCTCTTCCGTCCGGAGAACACCTGGAAGTAAATACCACCGTGCGTAATGTACAATGGCAACCGTACCAGGCTGCGATGCGTCCCCGAGATGTAAAGTGAAAGCAAACTCCTCCGTAAAAGCAAAACCATCTGTCCGTACCCCGAAGAGGACCAGCGATGCGGAAGTCTAGGCCTCATCCTGGACATCGTACATCCTATCCTCAATGATTTCCTCTTATCCTTCCGCGGGATCATTGTGATCAGAGTCCTCCGCCTTGAAGTACTCCTCGTGATCACCAGCATTCCTCCAGCTTCGCGCTGCTTTGGGCTTATTGCCACACCAAACTAAATCATAACTAAGATTGTTTAGATCACGGCAGCATCAAACGCGCCATTCCAATCCTAGAAGAAACAAGCAATGAAGAAGAAGGAGACCTTGAATGCCACACCCCAAGCCTTCCTCAATCTCCGTGAAACGAATCGTCTGCTTAATGCAGCAAACCGGAGATGTAATGATTAGAATAAACTTTAAAGGGAGTATTTTAAAAGCCTTTAAGTTTTACTTTTTATTTTTTTAATAGCTATATTATAGTAAGTGTCCCTTTAATCAACATCATCACCTTTCAACAGCAGTATTCGGGGGCTTCCATTGCCTTTTACCTTAAATACAGCTTCCTCTCGTGCCAGAATCCTGGCCAGAATCCAGGAAACCTGATTCAAAAACCGCTCACCATCATGGCGTCCGAGAATGATAGACAACCTGGACCTTCTGGAACAGCAGACACCTCAGCTTCACCGTCAAATACGGGTGCAGAAACCGCAACTTCACCTCCTAATACAGCTGCAACACCACCACCGAAAATGACAAAATCAGCACCCCCGAAACCAATGAAAGCAGATTTCCGCCTGGAATACATGCTAGGTTTGCGCCAGGGAAATCAAGGCCGGAAAAAGCGGATGGACAGAAACTGGTGGAACGACATCCAAGCAGAGCCGATTGTATATAGTTTTCGTCCGGCTTCGTCCTCTCCTTTCATCCGAATGAAAAGTTCATTTCGTGATGTTGGCTTCAGATGGTAAGTCAGCCCTCCTTCCTTAGCGTTGGCTACCAGATGAATAGATCCGTGAAAATTGGCTTCGTGACGTGATTCTGATTCTGAATGACTTGGTATTCGTCCAGACTTTTGATCAAAAAGATAAGTTTCCCAGCTCTATATCCCAAAGTTCTCGCTAAAAAAAATCTCTCTGGGTTGCTCCAGGAGATAACATTCTGCACGACGACTCCTCGAAGTTACTTTCCACTTCCGATAATCGACAGTGCCTAGCGAAACGACATACAATGATCCAGGGAGGAGGAAGGAAACCTAGACGATCTTGCGAATTGGTATGAAGTCTTGGAGCAAGAATTGGGTACAAGAATACGAAAAAGACTGGCCGGCAGTGTCAGAAATGTGGACAACCTGATAGCCGATGATTCGACGAAGATGAGTCCTGTTACTTTTAGGGTATTGTGAAGCGGGCCAAAGCATGTTGGGGAGAGGCTTGGAATCTCAGAAACTGCGTGTTTGGATACTTGTGAAGCGTGAGGATATCGAAAGAGAATTCGCCTTAAAGTTGGTGTGGGAATTTGTAGCTGAACGGTTGCTGAAGACTGGCTAAACAGGCACCGAGTTTTCAGTGGTGTGTTTGAAGCGGTGGAAGATAATTGTAGTGACGGTTGTCTGATTGAAATACAAATTTCCCGAACTTCTTTCGATTGGAATGCTTCATGTATGGACTTTCCTACAACCAAATGGAGAGAATTGATACCGCGGTGAGAGATCTGATCTGGATGGACTTCACTACGGTATCCCAGTCTTCAAACTTACGGATTGCTCGAATATGAATCCATGAAGTTCGAGAAGTCATTCGAAAGGTCAGATCCAAACAAACTCTGCGTGGCGTCCAGCTCAAGGTTTATCGATGAAAGATTTCTACATTTCGTCCGATTCAAAATGGAAGAACAGCGGTCTGGTAATACCCACAGATCTGTCTCATTCATTCCTACGTAAAACGGTAAGCCCTGCATAGCAAGCAGCGCAAAACCACTCGGACTGAGTCCAAAGCTCGAGCCTTCCGAATTCGCGTCGATAATCGCATCCCCATATCACCAGGCAAAAGTTCTTTTGCTGATTGTGCTATACTTCTCGTTGCAGCCACAGCTTCCTCTCTCTTCTCTCTCTCCCCACAGCAAGGGCTGATGTGAATAATCGGTGAACAGTTGCAGCAGCAGGATAACTGTCCTCCAAAGTTTTGAGGAACAGAAGGCCAAAGTCCAACTTATGTCTCCCCAGCTTGCCTTCATGCCTCCCTCTACAAGCATCATCAAATTGGTGAACGTAGCCGGTCCAACCAGATGCACTACCGTCGGAGACGAACGACATTCCCGAAATTTGCTTCGGAATCTTCAATTGTCGGCTTTGGGCAGTCATAATCCTCGGTGTTAATTCTCACTGGCCTCCCCATTCCAAAAGCAAGCCAAGCATCTCTCAGGAAACAGCTCCACCAAATGTTCCTCCACAGCCTTCTCTGCCTCTCACTAATCGCCTCATTCATTCTCTGCCCTTTCCCATCCGGGTTTCGATCAAGGCCAATGGTCTGCGCGATGCTGGTAGCGATGTCAGGCCAATACCAACTTTGCTCTGCTTTGCGCCCTCTGCGTCCTGGAACCAGAAACCGAGGAGGAGGGGATGATTGAATGAGGATTATCTTGTCGTTCTTGCTGCTGAGATCAAAGAGAAGTTTTGCTTGCTTGATGATGTCTTTGAACTGTTTGTGGGTCTCGTACTCCGCTCTGTTAAACAGAGGTTCTGAAATGTAACTCGCAGAGACAGAAAACATGGAGCATAGGAGAAGTAGGTTGATTTGTTGAACACCGTTCTTCTTATATCTCCCCAGAAATTACTGGGCATCGGCGATCTGGAAAAGTGGATGAAAGAACTTGAAATAGGCCTCCACGAGTGCGGTGCAAATTTCTTTCTCGGCCTATGAGATGAAATGAGCTTCCAGTTCAATATTCCACCAATGCAGTTCGTACAACCTACGCGTATGCTTTCCTTGTCCTGGCTTCACACATCTCGCCATTCTCTGAGTATTTTATGCATAGCGATCCCGCAGAGTGCAAGTTGTATTTGATCTTCCGTTGATGGCAGTTTCCTACATTACTTCCGCAGCTCGTCTCCTGCTCCCTGGCGGCATTTCCAATTTCTTGCCTAGAAAGAACAGTCATGAGTACTGACCGAACAGCATCGATATCGTCGACTTGAAATGATGAGTAATGAGATGTATACGTTTTTTGACGTGAAATAAGAAGCGGAACCCTCTGCTGATGATGACGCCGACACTGTTTGGCAGGCACGCTGAAACTGTCATGTACGAAGATGGTCACCCATACAAAATAATTCAAACCACTTGGAAAGTCGTATAAATAGCATAAAAATGTCGAGTATAGGAAAACGATGTCATCAGTGTCAAAATTAGTAAGGTCGCCCATACAAAATAATGGCCCACCGAGAAGATAAAAAAACAAAAGAGCTCCGTCTCCTAAAGCTCGCATAAATGGCCTGAAGTTATCGGTTACAATATAAGGAAATCATCTATATAAAATTTCTCGAGGTCGCCCATACAAAATGAAAAGTCGCACATATAAGAAGGAAAAGGTTGCCCATGCAAAATGGCCGCACATACAACTCGCGCGGAGCTTGACTTGAACAATGCATTATATTACTTGGAGCTCATCTAACCAATCTCATATATCCTGTCGACCATGAGATGTCCGCCCAAAGCCCCATCCATTCCATTCCCACGCACCATAACCTCACCCACCCCACCCAAGTCCGAGATCCAACCGACCTTGTATCCTCCCATAATGAACATATTCCCATCCCTGTCATAGAAACATAGCGAACCACCTCCTCGACTCAAAATCAAATCAGCTGATTCCCCACAAACGCCATCTTCGGGAACCTCTCTTCTCCCCCCTGAACATTCACACTCGGCGCCGGACTAGCAACCTCCATGATCGTGTCGCCCGCCAACCCACCACCCCCAATACTGCCCGGCCCCAACCTCAACGGCGGCGGCGGCGGCTTCCTCCCCTTCTCAAACTGCTGGTTACCACTCCCCGGCATCAGGAGCCCTGAGCTGCGGAGATTAATTGCATTCGCCTGCGCCGCGACACTCTGTCTCTGCGCCATAATACTCTGCCTGTAATACGCATCATAGAAGTCTCCAATACTGCCCTGGCTCGCTTCACTCGCGCTTCTATTCCTGCCATTAAACCCCGCAAGGGAGAAGCGATCGGGCCCTGGGGCAAGGTGGAAGTTGTTTAAGGTTGGCACTTGCGGGATCGGATCTTGGATTTCGTGGGAGGGTTGCGGGGCTTTGAGTTTTAGGGACGAGGACGAGGAGGTGCTGGAGATGGAGGAGGCGGCCGAGTGCGTGGAGATCGCGTTTGCGTTTGAGAAGGGCGATTCCCGTGGGTGGTCGAAGTCGATGGTTCGGCCTTGGACGGAACCTGCTCGTGTACGGAGCGCCTGCGTGGGGTCGAAGTGGAGCTGGTCTCGCTGTCGACTCCGTCGCTTGTCGGTGCGGAGCGTGTCTGTGGATTGCTTTCTGCTATGGCGGCGGAGAGAGTCCTGTGTTCGGGAGAGGGAGTTTGCGGAGGAGGCGCGTTTGTGGGAGGAGCGGCTGCGGTCTCGGCCGGCTGTGTCACGAGATGACGATCGTGTGTGGGATTTGAGGATGCCGTCTTGGGGTTCATCGATGATTGAGGTGCGGGTGCTGTATATGCTTGAGGCTGCTACGCTATGTGATCGATTTCGGGGTTTCGCGGCACTTTGTGGTTCTCCAACTGCGTAGGCAGGACGATAGACAGAGACACGCTGCTTGCTGACGATAGAATCCCGGATGATTGGCGATCCAGGGTTCCATTTCCTGGTGTCCTGGGGAAACTGGTTGGGGTCGATTGTCGCTATTTGAGGAGGAAGATTATCTAACGGCACTGGGGGAGCCTTGAAGTCAAACTTGCTCTCCGTGGGACTTCGTCGAGAGGGCGGTCTTTCTGGGTCATCATTTGCTGGGAAGATGGATCTTCCCGATTGCCTTGCAGCCCTGGATGGCATTTGAGGAAATATAGAGAAAGTTGGAGACTGTTTGCGAGGAGATTCGGGAGCCGCTGGAGCTGGAGCTGGAGCTGAGACCTCGCTGCTGATGATGGAAGCCTGTTCTGACTCTGGTCCAACGACAGACCCATCAGGTGCTGGTACGAGTAAGGCACTTTTGATAATATCATCTGGGAAGTTCATCCTCGGTAGGTATGAAGTTGGTCTGGATGATACTGGGGTGGACGGCCTCGTGAAATGAACGTCGAGTGGATTGACCCATCCGTCTGGTTTCCCTGAGTCGGAACAAGGTGTCACGCTTCTGTTAAAGCGTGGTGAGGGCAATGGTGGCATGTAAGCTCCGCCAATTCCTCCAACGCTTGCAGGATCATAATTTATTCTACTACTCAACTCGGCATCTGAAGGCTGTAATCGTAGAGGCGAAGGTTTGTGTTTCTGTTGATTGATGCTCATCGGGAGTGAAGAGACGCTCCCATTCCGGCTCGAAGGATAATCCACGAGACTGCTTGAGGAGGATCCAGGCTTCGGTGCCTTGCTCCAATCTACCAACGCCGTATTTGGTGCTAATCTGTACGAAGGCGTAGGGGAGCTGGGTCTCGACTGCGCAACACCACCGAAATAGCCATGCTCAAGTGCTCTCACTCCAAACAAATCTCCCTCTCCAAGCTTCTTCTCTCGGCGAACTAATCTTTCTTTATCTGTCGATTTCATCGCGGCCTCCATTTCAACAATTTTCGTATTCTTCTCCAGCCTAGAAATCATTCAGCGAAATCCTATCGCAATCCACGAATGACCAACCGTTGTTTTTTCATACATAACTTTATGAATCCAGCTATAAATGCAACCCCAACCAGACATCCTAAAACAACCCTTCCGAATTTCAGCACGCATACTCGACTGCATAAATGCTTCCAACTCACCCAAATATTGCCGCAGTTCCCATCGAACCGAAAGCCCCCATTATGAATTAAAACTATGCCGATTGATGCCGACACATGCAATGACGATATATATTCTGGGGCCGCGAGCCAGTCGGCAGCCCAGCCCAGCGTTGACAAACGAACGAAAGATTTATGCAAGCCGCGACACTAGACGAACAAAAAGGACGAACGAAACTCGAATTGGGAAGTTTTGCCAATGTTATATTGTGAGCTGAGGGTGTTTCTTGTCCCGCACGGACGGTGTTCGTGCCCGCTGTCAGTGTCTTTGGTGCTTGTTTCGGATCGTCTGTACGGCGCCTGGACGACCGTTTGATGTTTCGCTACGGAGGAACCTCGTGAATCGTAACCTGTTGCGTCTTGCAGATACGGATTGGGCTCAGAGTCGGCCCCTTTGGTCGCGTTTCAATCGGAGCGGACCACGTTCGAGACCGGAAAATCCGAAGTGTTGCAGGGATGGTCGTGATGGTGGGGTTTTGTGCTGAAGAGGTGCTAACATGAAAGACAGGACGTATCAGAAAAGATACAAGGTAATGAGCGACGATCGCAAGGCGGATTAACAGCGACGGCGAGGTGAAAGGAAGGAGGGAAGGTAGATCACGATCTAGATATTGAATTGCCTAGCTCCGCCTTGGGGTCAAAAGAAAGTGCTCGCTGTTTCCAGACTTCAACGTTGGCGCATGTGGCATCTGGACGAGGGTGTCCGCTCTGGCAGCCGTTTGCTTGCCCATGTGGTGAACAGACAAGACTTCCATCCTGAATTGGGAATGAATCCGCACTTGAGGCGTTATATTTAGCGGTGATGACCGCCACCTTCGCGGAATAACACAACGCGGAGGCGCTAAAGGAAGACACCAGAGAGAAAAGAGAAAGACGCCGCCCCTCTGATCGGAGGATCACCCCTTGTCTCAGATGAGTTAACTCCCAATCCGGACGCGATGTGTGCTGGTCGGCTCGCGGCTGGTGAGGATCGTGTGCTCAGATCCACCAACGCGTCGAGGTAGCATCGCATGGTGTGCAGCTCTGCTATCACGCGCAGAAGCATGACGAAGAACGGTAACCTCATCTGCAGCTGCTGAGCAAAGAGGGGCACAGCATCTCAGAACTTTAAAAGGACTTCCTTCTTTATCCTGCTCCCGAACGGGGCAACTGCCCATGCTCTCATTCGAAGGATTTCAGCAGCGCGTTGGAGGTGGTCACTGGTGGTCACTGGTGTTCACGGGCAAATTCTTCGAGGTTGGTAGTTTCAAGCGAGGGGTGCTGATACGGTGCCTCCAGTGCGCTAAAACCAATATCTTCAGGAACAGGCTTAGCGCTAATGCAGCTGCGATTTGCGCGTCCAAGCTTTTTCTCGTATTTGTACCCCCTGACCAGATCTTCGGGAGGACATTTAACCGCGGGGAGGGGTTCGACTTCAAACCCTTGCTTCAAAGACAAAACCTTGAAATACGAGTGTATCCATAAGGCCATGATGTTTAGCTTCCCCATTGGCTTTAGGTCTCTTGAGATCACATAAGGACCTCTTTTCCTGAGAAACCCGTCGACTCCTAGAAGATGCAGCTTTTCTTGGTTGGTGCCAAGGCATCATTTGCACCAATTTCATATTTCTCCGATGTGGAAGTGGATATCATTTTACCCTTATGCAAGCCATGGAACTATCTTCAGCTCGATTTATCGGATTTTGGCGCAGAGGCAATTTGATCAAGCCAAGCCGCTGGTAGTGTATTCAATGTTCTGGAACGTTTCTTTTTGATGTCAACCTGGGCACGAGACTCTGGGGAAAGTTTCCGAGAGCTTAGAGTTAGATGTGACACGAGTCTATACAGAACTATAGTGGACCTCAGATCTGTACAAGGTTGTTCAAATCTTGCATTGGAATTTCACTGTTATACCACGGAAATGTTTCCATTTCCCATCCACATATCTCACGTGAGCAGCGCCGCCTTGCTCAGGCGCTGCTCAGGAATGCTCACCCATGACTCAGGTTAAAGCAGCAGCAGCTCAGGTCCAGAGACGGAGGTGGAGAGTGTTATGAGAACATTTCCATGTGAGTATAATTGTTACCATCCGTTGTAATCTTGCGAGCGTCTGGGGAAGTTTCCAGAAGCTTGGAGTCGAGTCGTTTGTTCTTGGGTATCACATATCACGGATCAATAAAGACAGATAATCGGGATGTAGAAATCCATTCTGGCGAATGGGTGCAATTGCGGAATCATTCTTGCCTGTAAAGTTCAGGTTCTATAAACATGTCGCTCCTCCTTCTCCATGTTATGTTGTAGTGCGGAACCATCACTTCAGTGTGGTGGGTTGTCTACCGATGTTCCAACCCCAACATTCGAATCCTCCGCAACCGGTTCAGCTTTCTTCAAACGCGAAGCAGCATCCCGAACCGGCACCATTCTTTGGTCAACCCACTCATAAATCTTCCCCATGGAATAGTTATCCACCCAAGCCACCGTAATAGCCTCCCCATTTCCCCCAACCATCTGCTCACATATTGGTTTCACTCTCAGTTTCGCAATCTCCATAACTCTCTCAACAAAGGTCAAAAAGCCACCCAGCCTAAGCAACGTCCAAGAATTTCCCCACCGATCTGTTGTCGGCCTAGTGTGCGCGTCCAGCATGTGCTTGAGACTATTGAGATGCTCCCAGGAAAGGCGAGAGTGGCCGTTCGCGGCGAGAATGGCAGCCATGAGCTCATACTCCGAGTCGGTCATTCGGTATCGGGTAACGTCCTTGAGGAACTCCTGGAGGAGGTAGATGGCTTCAAAGTGGCTGTATCTGGTCTTTCAGTCAGCGGGGAGTGAACTCTGAAGATAATTATACAAGGGTGTGTGGATCTTTTAGAGAAGTAGTACAAGTACATACTCGAACAATCGTCTCCAACGCTGAACTTCTGCGCTGTCGGGGCCTGGCTTTTGTGAGTTCGAGGCCAGGCGAAGTAGCTCCTCGATGGCGATCCATTCGTCGGTGCTGTAAACACGCGAGGGCATAGTGATATAGGTAGGTATGATAGCAGCGATGGCTGCAGTCTATGTTGATGCTTGGATTGTGGATGTTGTGATTTTTGATAACTCAGATGCTGCAGTGACGGGTCAAGGAACTTGGAACTGAAAGCGAGAGATGGGCGAGTGCATTGGGAGTTTGTTGGGGGATTAAGATGTGGAAGAAGGGAAGGTGCGAGTGCAGTTTGTTGGTTTTTGTGTTGAAGGAAGGTGCCGTGAAGTTGGAGAGATTCTTTCGGCATTGTTGATCTTGCGTCACTGAGTGGTGATGAATGCAAGAGCGACTCGAGTGGCGATTTCCTACATGAATCATTTGGGGGATAATCTTCTCGAGTCGCGGTGGCATTTTTCCATCTTCTTCCTGTAGCCAAGGCGGCAATGCGACGACGAGATGTTTCGACCCAAGCGAGCATCAACGGTTCGCACACCTCGAGACCCGGATTCCAAGAAGCGATTGACTAAATACTTCTCGGTCTGAGATTGAGAGGTAAAAGAGAAATGCGCCTGGCCGTCTTGTCGATGTTACGACGTAATATGCAATGTTATCAAGGATCGACCCGACAATTCAACGCTCTCGGCATTTTCGACACTTTTGCAATCAATAAATTTATGCTCCAGGGGGATTGCCAAGCTCAAAGGAAGTCCTAAGGATGGGCACAGGAGCCAGGCGTCCAAAAATTGCGTCGCAGAATCACGAAAAAGCCAAAACGGTCACATGGTTCAATCCATTCTCAATGCAATGAAGGCGGAAAAATGCTATTTCATGAGTATCGTCATTAAAAATTCAAGACGCAGGACGAGTATTGTCAAGATATGACGGACTATAAACAAACCGAGTTTGATAACGTTTATGGGTTTGATGATAGATAGGACTTGGGCTGGTTGGAGATCATATCCATGGGTTCAATTTGGAAGTCTCGTGGAAAAGAAGCAGGGCTGTATTATTTCTAGTGCTCGTCCACGAAAAACAGGAAGGCGATTAGCCACAGAACTGAACCGCCAACGGCTCACACCAGACCCAGAACTACGGGCACAGCGCTCCTCGGATTCTCTAGGGTGGACCTTATTCCTCGATCAATGTAATGCGGCGACTTTGACTTTCTCGAGTTTTTGGGTAATCTACGAGTGAATTAGGGGAAGTGAAATGGAGTCACACAACACACAGCAACGTGGCGGAGTTCGGTTTAGATTAAACACGAAAGCTCGGAGATATCGGAGAATGAGCAAAACTTTGTTAAACTGCGAGCAATTATGGCACTCGTCACTGTGGCAGCCGAAGCGCCGCATTGTAACTTTTCCCCCGTGGTTGAGATGCTAGCAGACAGAGCTTCTCTCAAAAATGGAACCTGGTAGCCTAAACTATTGGAAGATTAAGCCGAGGCGTGCTATCGATTCAAATCGAGGTGGGGAAAGGGGAATCTATTAGTTGCTGGACCGATCATTTCAAAGCCCTCGATCTAGAATTTGCTAAGAACTTTCCTTCATGTGATACAGGCTCACTCAGCTGGTGGTACACCATCGTCTCTATGGTCGTGAAGGAGTTTTGGTTTTGTCGCTTAAATAGGGGGAAAGTCGAT
This sequence comes from Hyaloscypha sp. PMI_1271, assembly GCA_021399465.1. Classification (NCBI taxonomy): domain Eukaryota; kingdom Fungi; phylum Ascomycota; class Leotiomycetes; order Helotiales; family Hyaloscyphaceae; genus Hyaloscypha; species Hyaloscypha sp. PMI_1271. The sequence goes on along the minus strand of JAJTUS010000152.1, from coordinate 34,280 downwards.
ATCACGTCAAGGAAAGTCCAAGGGTTGAGGTGTTATTAATTCAGCAAATTTGCTGCTGGTCACACACATAACCAAGGACGAATTGAGGGAGAACGTGTTATACTAGGAACCTTATCCTAAGTATAGAAGTAGCAGATAACTAGCAACAAGATTAAGACTATGGAAGGAAGGGAAGCAGGCGAGACGTTTCGGGGTGGCGGGGAAAAAGTGGAGCAAAAATAGATTAACAGAAAGGAAGAAACCAAAGCTCACGAAGATCACTAAAGCACATCTGGTACTGCTCTTGTCTCCTCTGTAGAGCAGGATGTTGGGAAAAGGGGGCAAAAAATAGGACCTGAGGGAGGATGGGCAAAAGCAAAAGCAAAAACATACAACAGCAGGTATTCGCTGGTGGTCACCCACCCAACTACTAATCTGCCGATCTGAGGCTTGTGTATGGCAGAGCGGACGGGATGCCCAATTCTCCTCAGTCTATGGTCGTATGTGACAGTACGAGCACTATTGAGTATTATATCCTAGGAGACAAATTCAACTCTTGCTTTTCTCGAGATATTCGCGAATCGAAGGCGCGGAGACAAATGCAGCCTAGTGATAGCCAGCAGTCCGCGTCTTTTCGTTCGCGAGAACACTAAAAGTCCCTCTACTTCACTCTCTATTTCCCGCCCTCTAACCCCCCAGATTTATACTAATCTATAGGTGTAATTTTTAAGGATGCTCTAAATCTCAATACCAAAACTTTTACACCATTGTTCCTTAAATTATGTGTTGATATAAATCCAGGTTTATCGCATTTGCGCACCTTGCGTAAATCGCCTGCGAGGGAAGTCCATACGGCAGAGCGGACGGATGCCCATGTTCTCCGCCGTCTGCGATGCGACAGCCTCAGATCGTCGGATTAGTGATTGGTCGAACCCTAACCAGCATATGTACATAATCTTAGAGGGCACTTCACTAGCTTGATTCCCCGTATTTCAGCGTTGACGTATTAGAAGCGACTATTAACCCTTACAGGGAGCAATTATGGCTATCTTGCCCGGGATGCATCCAGCGACATCACACGCATACTTACAACTTTTGATGGAACATTGCTACATAGCCAGCGAGCGATGTGGTAGAAGAGGTGGTTGTGGCTGAGCGGTGCCACCGAAGACCAGATGGGGTGAGGGGCTCGCCGCAAGGCAAAATCAGGTTGGTGGAGGCTGAGTAATTCGCACATCCAGCCTTACTTTCTATGCTGCGGACATTCACACCTCTGCTTCTTATTTTGCCAAATTTTTGTTGTATACCTCTTCCTGCCTCATTTATCACCTGCCTACAAACCCAAAGCTCAAAACTATGCGATAAGCCTGCGTTAGGATGGTTCCCCAGCCGCCACCCATCATTTCACCCACAGCCTCGTCGGCTGCAAGCCTTGAACTTCCGCCTTCTCCGTACGTTGCAAGATCACATTGCCCAAATATGAAAATCTAACCAAGATAGCGAGTCTCTGCAGCTTCAGGCAATTGAAAGAGCACGACAATCCTTCGCACGACTCCCGAAAGACCATGCGATATTCGTACAATGCCTTGAAGGGAATGAGACCATCTCGGATGTTCTGACTGCTGTTAGTCGAAGCCATCGGTATTACACCCATAAGAAGAGCAGTCGCGCTCTGCAAAATTTTCAGCAGTATACAACATGGCTTCGAAGTATGTCGGATGCCGTTGATATTGTGGTCCACACGCAGGCTGGCATTGGATGTCCTTTGTGGGCTCCAATAAAGTTCGTCTTGAAGGTTGGCTACCTGTTCCCTCCCGCATATCCTTTTTCCTTAATCCTAGATCAAGGGGTTGAAGCGATATATTTCTCTCTGACTGTTCGAGCCAGCTATTGAAATACGCTGATAGTTAGATTAGATTTCTACCGACTCTAACGAGGCTGCTTCACAAATACTTCGAATCATCACCACAATAGCAGAAAACTACCCCCGTTTCGAAGTGTACCAAAAGCTACAAACAGAGCCGATACTTCAAGCTTCACTCTTGAATATATTCTCCGAGGTTGTTGAGTTCTCGGTGTTGGCCTGTCGACATTTCAGCCGAAATGCGGTGCTTAGATTGGTGCGACAGGTGCAATGCCCCTTCGAAAAGGAATTTGGAGAAATACTGCAACGACTTGATCGGCATTCCAAGATTGTTGATAAAACGGCTGTTGCTGTAGAGATGCTCAAAGCCTCCGAGTACCGGAAACAACAGGAGCATGCCGCTCAGGTCGCCCTCAAGCTTCAAATCGAATATTGGATGAAAGCTGCGAATATGAGAGTTGTGCATGAAGCGCAACTTAAAAATAAGCTCCAAGGCACTTGCGAATGGATATGGAACAACACTGTGTTTAGCGAGTGGGTACAATTATCATCACAAACTCCTTCCGATCGACTTTTAGTCGTTCACGGGACTCATGGATGTGGCAAGTCGACGCTTGCCTCTGCCATAGTTTCTCGCTACCGCGCTCAGGCGAGAAGATGTCTGTTCTTTGCCTTTTCTGGCTCTGTTGATTGTCGACAAACTTCTGAGAGCTTGATCAGGAGCTGTTTGTGGCAGATGTTGCAGTATGCTCCCGAATCTAATGTGCTCGATGTCTTGACCCAACTCATGGCGAAGCATGAGCCATTGGAAGACGACTTCTGGAATGCAATGAGTATGATTAGTGGACAAGAGCCCGTTTGGATCGTCATTGATGGCGTAGATGAGAGCTTGGGATCTTGCGACGTTCTCATACAGCGGATCGTTGAGCTTCTTGCCCAAAAGCCAAGGTTTCGTGCAATAAGTCTTGGCCGCTCTTACGTATTGACTAAAACGATTCACGATGTCAAGTTCTCGGTCGAAATGAGCAGTGGTTTCACCAAGCAGGATATAGATGCATATATCACCGCAGGCATCCTTAAAGACAACCTTCTAAGCACAAATGATCTTAAGGATACCTTTTCGGATACTCTTAAGAGTAAAGCTGGTGGGATGTTTCTATGGGCCAAGTTGATGATAGATCATCTAGGCAGATCAGCCAACAGAGATGAAGCCTTCAAACGCCTCGAAGATGTCCCTCAGGGGCTGGAAATGGCCTATATTATTATCTTATCCCGTCTTGTTGACCAGCTGGATTCTCGTGACCAGTCCTTTGTCAAAAACCTTCTGGAGGTCGTTATCATTGCCAGGCGGCCACTGAGAATCGAAGAAGCACGAATAGCACATGCACTGGTGTCTGGAGCAGGATCAACTTATCTAGAGAGGCTAGATACTCGGTTAGAACAGAAGATCTTTGAGCTGTGCGGTGGTTTGATTGTGATCGTCAATGGACACCTTAGTATAGTTCATTTCTCGCTCATGGAGCTTCTGACTCGACATATGGAAAACTGGCCACATAACAATAGCACCAAAACGCACCAATTTAGCATCGATATCAACCATGCTCATCAAGCGTTAGGAGTAGGGTGCCTCAGTTACCTGAGGGCTCTTGATTATGGCTACCTTTTGCATGATTCCAATGCATTCTCAGAGCTCCCCCGGCGGCACAAATTCCTCGATTATGTATCGAGGTATATGTTGGACCATCTTCGTTTCACAGATATCTCGGAACTTGTCACCAATTTGATCGGATTTGTGCTATCGGAAGGCTTTATCTCGTGGATGGAATATTTCACGCTAAAAGCGCTCAGCATGCCTTTGGAATTTTACACTGCGATCTTTGCCCTCGTTGAAAAATTAGACATATGGCTGAAGGGAGAAGATGGACTAGAACTCGAACCCTTGGCAACCAAATGGATAGATACCGGACGGAAGATTAATGCTAAACTCGAAAAGGTGTCTGCTACTGTCAGACAAAGAGGCGTTGCTGATGTATTTCTATGGGGTGTTAGGGATATCCTCCTGTTTGTTCCCGGTTGGGATATTTTGGACGATGTATCAACCAAGCCTGCGAGGATTCAAATAGATAACGAGGATAGCGAAGACGATGCTGAAATTTACCTTCCATTGGGGAGCTCTGAGTACGAATGGAGCTCAGATGAGGATTCTGAAGCCTGCAAAGAAGCCAGAGAACCGCAAGCATTTACGATCACAAAAATGGGCGCGAGTAAGGTGGTTACACCAAAAGCTTTACGGGACGAACCATCTACGGCCCAGCTTTTGCCACTTCCGTTACTTTCCCGCCCGCAAGGATCACCATGGTTTGCAATGCAAGAACAAATGAGAATCCGGTTGCAAATGGCGTTTTCCTTTGAATCCATGGAGGAGCTAGAGAGGCGTGCAGTGTTTCAAAGTCTCGTTGATCGAGCAGCCCAATTCACACCCTTCGGTCTTTCCGTGATTGGAAATATCCTAGAGGATATCGATCTAGATCAAGCCTTTGAGTTTTGCTCCATGGCTTACTCTAGTGCCGAAAAACATGATAGACTAGCGATGAATGATACCGCAATGAGCGTTGATGATATTCTATATAAACAAGGAAGGTTGGTAGAGAGTGAAGTCTTCTGCCGTAGGGTGGTATCAGAGTTTACTAAAGAGCATGGCGGAGAGCACGAGTATACCTTGCATTGGCTCAGGCGCCTTTCCATTTCTCTCCTGGATCAAGATAAATGTAGGGAAGGGGAAGCCCTTGCCCGGAAAGTGTGGGAAATTCGGAAACAAACTTTGGGCGAAAATCATCGAGACACACTGGAGAGTGCCCATGATTTATCCCTATCTCTAAAGGATGGCGAAGAATCAGAGGCACTTTGTCGTCAAGTAATGGAACGTCGTGAAATTCATCTTGGCCGCAGCGACGGAGACACCCTTGAGAGCTATAAGGATCTCTTACAACATTACATCAAGAAGGAGAATGGGAAAGAGACCGAAAAGCTCTATTGGGAGATTCTCGCCCTTCAAAGACTTCAATTAGGCGACGATCATAAAGACACAAGAAATACGGCATGGGCTCTAGTGGGTTGCTTGATGAAACTGGCGAAATATAACATAGCAGAGGCAGTTTGCTTACGCCTCCTTAAACTTGAACGAAAGATCTTGGGCGATCAACACGAAGATACCTCGATGACTGTTACCTGTCTTAAGCGATGCCTTAAGAAGCAAGGAAAGTACGATGCTATCGAATACCTCGATTGGACCATGTTCAAGTCATTCCGAACATTTTATTCCGTCGGTCATGAGAAAACGTTGCAGGCTGCCTTAAGGCTGGTGGACACATTATTCGAAAATGGAAAAGACTTAGAGGCTGAGAAGTTCTTACTGCGGCTGTTGAATATCGACCAAAGCATCGTCGCTCGCGATAATTGTTGGCGGAGTGGTTTCGCTTTTGAACTCGGCATTTTGTTGTACAGGCAAGAAAGGTGGCCCGAAGCCGAAGATACATTTCGAAATATACTCACCACTCTACAGGATAATCGGCATAAGCGAGAGAGCAAGGGTGATATAGATAATAGCAGAGAAACTAATTCGGGACAGGAAGAGGGTGAAGATGATGAAGAGCATGAGGATCACGATTGCTTCATCTCCATTGTCCTCCAAGAACTAGCATATGTCCTTGCCCAGCAAGGGAAAGAGGAAGAAGCTATTGCAATCAAAGAAGAACTTGCAATCGAGGAGGCCGCAGGGCGATGGCCGCGGCCTTGGGAGGACATAAACTGAACACGCCGAGCACTCAGCTCGTGTAAATCCAGGTCTTCTCTATTAAAGTCCAGAACTCAGTTTCGAGATGCGAAAGGTCTGCAAGTCCGGAACTAAGATCTAGAGTCCGAGATATAAACTGGTTCTCGTTCTTGCACATGCTTCTCATTTTCCTGAAACTTAGTATCAAAACTCGGTCGGTCAATCCGGTTTTCACGTGTGAGTTCTCCAAATATTCAAGGCGCGTGTGTACGTAGTTTATAGAAATAGCCCAATTCTCCTCAGTCTATGGTCGTATGTGAAAGCTTTTCCTCTATTCAAGATTATATCTCGCTTTTTAGGAGAGGTACCTTGTCCATTTCGTTAGTGATGGCGCCGGGACATGATTTTAGACCTCCCAACTGGTTTCTACATCTCGGAACTGAAACTTTATCATTGCCGCTTTTCGGTATCAATCCACCACTCAAAATTGAGCACGTGGATCTCCGAAGTTGCTGCCTTGACTCATCCTCCACAGTGACACAACGAAGGGCATTTTAAAAGTCAAACTCGGTGGTCTTTGAGCACTGCTGCAAGGTAAAATTTTAGCTCCCTTCCGAGCCTGCTTGCTTTGCTACGAATCCCACAACCTTGCCGTCCATATACTTCTATTTCTTCATCACTCCCATTCCAATAGAGATATGAGCTTTGGCATCAGCATCGGCGAGTTCATCGCCGTCGGACAGCTTGCTGAGCGGTTGTACAGAGACGTCTGTCTCGTGCGCCATGCATCACAAGAGCTTCTTGCGCTTCAGAACGAAGTCGCGACATCAAATATGACAATCAACCTTTTGATTGCTGAAACCAAAGATAACACGTCAACTCTTGCTCGTAGTGGAGAAGAACGGGTCAAGGTAGTAAATGGCGTTCTTGCTGAGACGAAGAAAACATTGCTGGAGTTAGAGAAGTTCTCCCAGAACTTCAGTGGCGGCCAGAGAAAGGCTGGGGCTTTCGGAAAAGTGAAGTCCCTGTTGAACAAGGCGCAGTTCGTTATGGAATTGTCGAAGATTGACGCACTTCGTGCAAGGCTACAACACCAGAATGGGAACTTGAATTTACTGTTAATGTGTGCTGGGAAGTAAGTTTCCTTTTCCCTCTTAGACGCCTGTCAGTAAGATATGTCCACACTTTGCCAATTTGCTAGTGGGCGGTCTTTCCCAGTACCTTTTGTATCTGTCAATTATTAGGGGTATGCTATATTCTCAAGGAGACGTTTTTCAACTATTTTATCACTTATTTGGCCTCAACTGCAGATTATATTGATAAAGTTGCTAATTAATGACACAGCTCTTCGCTCCAACGAATCGAGACTGTGGATCAAAAGATGAACGCTGACATCACAAAGCTTACCAAGATGATGGCGCAACTTACTCATGAGGCACCAGACGATTCAGGTTTAAGCTACAAGTCACTCTTGACCTCAACTTTTCTGGTACAGGCAGAAAATGGAGGCCGAAGATGGTTTTCATATGGATTTGATGAGTGGTTGCGTGCCGGGCAATGGTGGCTGATGTCTTCACAAGGACGCCTCGATCCTGAAATACCTACCGATTTGGTTATTCCTATACAGCCCTACGCAGATTTGCTAAAAGCTTCATCGATCCTCCTTGATATTCTCCCACGACATCCTTCGATTAGGCTCTGGGATCCCACCAAAGAATACCTACAGTTTCAACTTCTGGCTGATATGCTGCAGGATGAATTAAAGAGTATCGAGACGAGAGGTCTTAGAACGCCAGACCTCCAATCTCTTCAGGAAGCCGACCTCCGAATCTGGACTGAGACTGTCACTACCGTGCAGCTTAGGCCAGAAGCACATAGCGGTAGAATAGTTGGGAGGATGCTAACGAGGAGATTCTGTGGCAGGGTTTTGGTACATTCGTTTATGACCGTGACTTCAAACCTGAGGCCTGTATGATTCTCGTACTGGTGTCTAAGAACATCGACAAAACAAGAATCGTTGTTCAGAACCAGCGGGGTTTTGAGCTTACAAGTCTCCGAATTGATTTCAATCTTCTCTTCGCCAAGCCACTACCTGGCGATCTGGGGTTCCGGTCTGATGGCAGTTCGGTATATACGGAACTCGAAAATTTATAATTTCCTGATTGTCGGAAGCCACTTGGTGATGGATTGAAAACGATTGGTCTGGGGCAGATCGAAATTTCTCTATTTTCGAAAAGGGACCTCGGGGAGCTCTCTTGTGCTCTCCGTGGAATAGTCTTTTGCCAACATATCGAAGGAGTTCAAAAGGATCATGCGCTTCTGCATGGTGTAATCCTGCTCTTTATCCAAGCATACGGAGATGTCGCCCTAGGGAAAAAGTCTTTGGCTTTGCATCAGAAGCGTCGTTGTCTCGAATTCTGTAATGACGGAGGTGCTTCAATTTTGCACGTAGCAGAATCGGCGGCTCAAGAATTCTCGCAGGATATCGGAACTTTTGTCTTAAATCACCCGCCGAGATTTGTTGAATTCAAGCCAAGCACACCAAAATCTGATTGGGATCTTTCCAGTGTTCCAGATGATCTCCGACCCTTTGCGAAATCACAAACCATGTTCGACTGGGCCTATGGCATTCTTATAGGGCCAGCATTACTAGGCCTGTCTCTCCGTGCCTTTGAAAACATGTCATTTTGCTCTAACATTAGTAAGCATATCTTCCGCTTGTTTAGAAAGATTCATTAATGCGTCCTGTACACAAATCCCATGTTATGCACCGAGTCTTGCACTGTATTCTTGCTCTCAAGTCTTGACTCTTTGCCGAAGATGTTGGCTGACTAGAGTTAACAAATATAGAGCTTGGAGCCGGAGACAGTTTGAGGTATCTTGATGATTTTGGCGGTGCTGACCACGACCAATCTCGTGTTTTGGTGACTATTGCTGAGCTTGCAGCTATATCAGGAGCTACCCTGCTAATTCAACACTTGGACTTCAACTACATAAGCATCAACAAGCTCCGAAATCCTGTAAGGTGGTCAGACCGGAGTCACCCGCTACCCGATAATTTACCTTGCTATCAAGACATGTATTATCAAATGTCTTTGCTTCATTTTGCAGTGGCATGCAGTCCTGCTCCTGCAGTCCAGATCTTGATCGACTCTGGAGGAGACTTATTTAAGACAACCATACAAGTCCAGTTAGGCTTCGATAAACAAGAATCGCAAGTGACTGCTGTCGACTTTGCAGTAGCATCAGAAAACTTCGACAGCCTTACATTACTCGTCAAATACTATTCAGGAATTGACCTACTTCAAATATCGATATACCTATCTAGATTTCGAGGAGAGCGTTCATTTTTTCGGGCGAGAGAATTGGGGGATACATATGCGCACGGATTTCAAATGCTACTGGACGTTGTCATTCGAAGTGATACCAGAACAGCTCCAAACGGTAGCGAAATGCAAACTTTCAGCCAAAAAGTTAGCACTGGGCTCTTTTTCTGCGCATTGGCCGCGAAAAACACCATGGCCGCTACAATCCTGGCAGAAACTCTCGTTATTGATGTAGATGAGCTGGATGATGAAGGTCATACAGCACTATGGCATGCTTCACGTCTTTGGGATGTAGAATTGACGGAGTACATTCTTTCGAGAAGCTCTTCATCGACGATCCGTTTAACCTTCCAACCTAATGAGAATGGCAACACTCTACTTCACACCGCCATGATGCTAGGGGCTGGGACTTCCAATATGTATTTGGCTAACTTATTGGCACTATTGAAGTCTGCGCCCGACCTCAATATCCTTGATCAAAATGGAATTTCGCTGCTTCCTGGGGCGCTACGCTACAATAATTATACTTCTGCCAAAGCGATAGTATTGGCAGGGTGCAAAATTGATGGCAAAGCTAGATTACAACGACTCAAAAATCTATGCGTCAATGGTCAACTCGGTGTTTTCGATGATACGAAGCTTTTGGTTGAAAGAACAAACCGGGATAATATAGAGTGGTGCCGATATGATCCAATATGGGACGACTCGGACCTGGCTGGCATGAGTCCAGCAGAAATCGAGGATTACCTGCAGTCTGATAACTACGAAGAACAGAGGCAAGCTTTTTTGAATACAGCTGCTCAATCAAATACGCCCAGCGAAAAAGCTTCTTCTCCTCAACTTTCGCCCACGTCAAAACGGCGTCGGCAAAACTGAAGCTGATACTTTAGATGACTTATGGGAGTAAAAAGCTATCCCAGCCTTGTTCACGAAGGAAATTTCTGTCATTTCTCAGGCCTTTGTCTCCCCTTCCCCTTTCAGATTCTGCATCGATATGCGCTGAAGAGGCATCCTGTATATAGCAAAGCAGACGGGATTCTCAATTATCTATAGCCTATAGTTATATGTTATACAAAAGGCTAGTAATTTTTTCCCAGGCTCGGGAATAACCAGGCCTTGGGAAACATTGATCTGCCGAAGGTCGTATCCATCTATAGATAGGTTCATCACCAGAGCTCGTTGGCGTGCATCTTCAATAGCCATAGATATGTAGCCTTCTGTAGGGTAGATCATCTAGATATAGGTGTCAGTAACTGCTCTCAAAACATATTTTGAGACCTAGATATATTTTGGGGCGCAAGCCGAGAGTTCTCAAAATCTAAGTCTGCCTTCCGCACAAAATATGATACGTAAGTCATAGCACAAAACGAAATATGAAAAGCTGAGCTCATCAGAGACTGTACTCTATGATCTCGGAGCCAAGGCAGTTCTGCAAGTCTGATCCAGTTTCGCCATCGAGGCTCAACTGCATTTGAAAACTTTACTGGTGCCCCGAGTAGATCATGCCTCGGCCACTTTCTTAAACGATAGTCCCTATGTACCCGAGGCTCTGCCTAATATCTCGTAGAATGGTTCCATGGATAGCTCGGCAATTTTTCCAGTCGAGGTTCCTGGTGGGCAGCTTGATTCACCGCCTGGATGTCGACAGCATATCCTCGGTCAAAAAGCCTAGAAGCAAGTTTCAACACCGTATCCACGGCATCCTCCTCCCTGTTCAAGTCAAGGCGGAAATGTATGATATTTTTGCCAGTGAAGGCTGGGACTGTATGATTTCTCTCACAGGCCCAGCCAGCGCTCCATGCAAGCCAATCTCAATCAACAAATCATAGAACTAATGTTCTTAGCTTAGGTAGAAGCCCGGCTGTTGGACTTGGTACACATTTCGAGGAGTGCGTACGAGAATAGAAGGGGCTTCATCATTTTTTCTACCAAATAGTTTGGCGTAATATCATCTGACTGAAGCTTCGTCTAGTTACCGAAGAGTATTGCTCGTAACTTGGCTTCTGCGGGGGGTCTGAGCCTACACTTGCCGCTAACAATGCAGCTTGATATTCTTCGGCGACGGCTTGCATCTTTGGTGAGTGGTAAGCGACATCGACTAAAAGCCTTCGAACCCATATCCCCTTAGAGGCACACATGTCGATGAGTTCACAGATCGTAAATTCATCTCCGGAAACTGTAAAGCCACGAGGGCTATTGTGGCATGCGATATGAGCTGAGAAAACAGTGCGACAATGTCAGATTGCGTAGACCGGACGGCGGCCATGGCTCCTTTGTGGAGGATGTTGTTTTGTTTCTTAGTACCAACGACCAAGCCACGATGGTACGCAGTAGTGACAGCCCCTTTGAGACTCAAGGCTCCTGCTGCGTATGCTGCAACAATCTCGCCACTAGAATGACTTATGACTGCCGTAGGGGTGATACCCCAGGAGCCCAAAAGATCCACCAAAGCAATCTGAATGATGATGCAAAGTGGCGACTCAGAGCCGCTTCATTACTCGACTCCACGGCTTATCCTTCCGGAGCTCCTCGACTACCGACCACCCGGCAACAAGAGACTCGAGTACTCCGTTACAAAGATCCAGTGACTTGCGGAACTGTTCAATATCCAGAAGAGATCTTGCCATTGCAAGCCATTGTGCTCCTTGCCCAGTAATGACGAAGCACACTCTTGGTGATTTCGTTGAATGCGTGAGACTTGCTTGTTGAAGAGACGAAGTGATCTGGGGTAGTGATGGAGCTATCGTTGATGTTTTCCAGGGGCGTAACGAACGATGCCTGCTCAAAGTCTCTGCAAGATTTTCCATAAAAGGTCCATTTTCATTGACGACTTCTTTTGAGAGGTGATCATGCGGCTACTTGAGATATTGCTTGCCGGTGTTCTCGTCATGAGCTGAGATAACATAGAGATGACTCTTTGGAGCCCCTGTAGCTCGTGTGGAAGCATCCTCAAAATCTTCTACATCACCACCACCCGTGAGGGATGTTACTGAAGTATCAGGCGTCCCAACTTTCGGCGAAGATCCCTCATCGCAGGGGGTGTCACCATATGTTTTTGATTCCAGTGTGAAGTTTCCTGGACTTGCCATGACAGTTTCCACTACGATAATCGCTCAACTGCTATCTCTAGACTCCCATGATTGCAGATAACCACGAATGTCTTCAACGATGACATGAGCATTCGTACCGCCATAGCCGAAGCTGCCGCTATGTATTAGCACTCTAGTTCTCATGAGTGGCGACTTTCTTGGAACCGTTTCGAGAGCAACTTGTTCTGATAGTCATCTAGGCCAGCTGAATAAAGTCCTGAGACTGCTCAGAACACTTACTATTTGCGAGTAGATATGAGATAGAATAGCCTTACCTGTTAATTGATGCCCTCGAAACCCCATTCTTGCGAATCCAAGGCAAGGACTTCGTGGGAATCTACATTGCTATTAACCTTCAATTCACTATGTGTTTTGACTTCAAAACTTGAAGATTCCACTTTTTGTATGTGATGCGTTTATTCGGAGTTTCAAATCCAGAATTTAGAAGTATCTATTCTCGTTCCAACATAAGAATGTTCTTGATCAACCCGGTCACACCACTAGCATCTTTCTGTTGGCGACAACCTCGGGGTTAGCCTACTGCTTTTTCGGAGGTTTTGGGGTGGCATCAGATGTGTTGGGATTTATGCTCTCTCAATACATGCATGCTTAGAGATGCGTGCTAAGAATGTCTTGTTTGAGGGTAGGCTTTGCTCATGAGCATGTCAAACTTACAAGGTGACCGACATTCGACTTGACGGAGCCAACCTGGATAGGGTCACTTCTTGCTTTGCCGAAGGTTTCGAACAAGGCAGAATCTTCGACAGGATCGCCAGCCTTGCGCCAATGAGCACACCCAGACAAGTCGGGTGAGCACTGAGCAGAGGTGAGCCGGTGGAGAGCGCATCATGGAGTTCGGTGCACGGTGGTTTGGCGCACCCGCAAAGTGAGGTGAGGGTTGGCGCGAAACAACAATTATACGAGAGCAGGAGGCAGGAAAGGTTCCCTTGCGCTGTTGGATGTCAGTTCCAGAAGATTGAATGGCAGTAATAGTAATAAGAGATGATTGAATGTAGAAAAGTCTGCCAAGTTCCGAGCGATTGAAACTGATATTCTAAGGGGTCAAGTGTTAATGGTCCAATATCTCTGAGTCAATACGCGGTAGTGTTTACAAAACAGGTAGTGGTAGTACATACATGTTGAGGCTTGGTGCCTAAGGCCCTAAGGCTTAGTAGCTTTTGCCACTGTAAGCCACGCTGGAAGGGTTCAGCTCCCTATAACTCGCCACCGGAGAGGCCGATACAGCTGAGAGGCCGATACAGCTGAGAGCGCTAGTAACTTTATAGAGTTATATTTTAATATTAAATAAACTGCGCTAGCGAGTTAAAAGACTGAGGCTATAGATCTAACAACCTCGAAACCAGACATAGTCCCTTAGATAAGTACTTATAGTTAGGGCAGACCTAACTAGATATATGTTAACGTAAGCTAATACAAGAGGCTAATAAAGTCGTTCTAGATCTTTAGACTAGTAGACCGCGGTAATGCTTTATTTAATATGAATTTTCCTCGGAGGTTAAGTAATAATACTAGTAATAAGGCTGAGTTATTTACTAGAGGAATAGTGTTCACGACTAGTAATGCACTAGCCTATTACAGAAGGCAGGGATGAAGCGAGTATTAAGAAGCAACTTACTAGAAGAAGAGTAAGGATTATATATGGGTTAAAAATTTAAGGGCTTATAAGGCAGACTTTTGACTTGAGAGGAAGAGAGAGCTAGCTGTCGAAGCGATAGTTAAAACGCCTGAGGACAGTCTATGCTTAGCATAAATTATCACGTGATATTTCATCCGGATCCCCCTTTTCACTCCAAGGCAGCTCAGTCCCCTTTAGTCACGAATGTTCCAGCGATTCCGTTACTGTATTTCTGTACTCATATCAAGGCCGCTCTAAAGCAGGGAATCACATAAAGAGAATGCTGAAAGTAGTAATTGGGGCTCAATGCTAGTATATTACAAGCTTCACAAGTATATTCACAAGCTAAACTCCGCTTCTTTACTTCTCAGGCTGCGAGCCCCTTAAAAAGAAGTGCTTATTTATTTAATAAATTATGTTCTATCATACTTTTAGTTATACTTTCGCTCTGCCTAGGTGCTTGAGGTCTAGTATCACGTGATCATCATCGACCTGTGAGTGCTAACAAGATGTCTTGCTCTGTCTTTGTTCATGGCCACTTGAATTTTGCATGAATTAGCATCCACTTTCCGTAACGAAGGTTTCTTACCGGACCGCGGAGAAAAACACCAGTGGCATGTATGGATAGGTGCAGCCGATGTGCGGTCTAGGCCAAGGATGACCTTCAGGTTCGCACCCCGTGCTTTGACAATGCAGCGACATGGTAACCGCAGAAATTGATTTCGGAATTGGCCAATGATGTTGAAAAGCAGATCAGGAACACTGCATTTTTTTATCTCTGAAAGAGCAAAGGTTGGGCGGTGTGCTCTCCTGCAGATGCAAGGCACAAGAAGCACGATCAGCTTTCCCCCTGCCAGAAGGGAAAAAAAAGTGAACACGTCACTGTCAATCAGTGGCTTCTCGGTCGGCCTTGACCGCCATCTCCCATCTTTTCGCATTCAATTGAGCATTGCTTTAGTATATGAACTCGGATCGGTCGTTGCTATGTCAAGACTTGACACGCGTAGTATCCGAGTGTGTTACCACTGTTCAGTTTATCCGTACATTGAAATTCGACGTGATTGTTTCTGGGAGAGGTGTTCACGATGCTTTGAAAATTCGTCACTTTTTGGGCTGTGCGCCCAACATTCCCCGTTGTGGTTGGGATTGTGGGTCAGTGGGGGCGGCGGCCCCCACAGAATTTGATTACTTATACGACCACTGGGGTTCGATCCGCTCTCTTCCCAACGCTTAGGTGCAGCTTTGCGGACATCAAAGCTAGCTGCACGCGACTCGGAATCCCACCTCAAGAGGGATCACAACACCGAACGGTGCGCCAAAAAACCTCCCTGTCAGACCTTGTCATCCCCACAATCCCTAGTCAGGTTGCTTTTGTTGCAAAGGATTGGCTGTCGGAAACCAGTGCAAAAAGCTGTCGTTCGGAGGCGTATGAGTCGGTCAGAATCAAAGACCTTGTGTAAAACCAGTTCTGGCCTCCCTCTGCTAACGCCACACTTGGAACTTGTATGATTGGTCCTCCAGATGAATAGGAGGGCGATCGGTAACACGATTGGTCAGTAATCCTGGCTTACCAAAATGACAGAAGTGCGCTTAGAATGTGGTGATAACACTGAGCAGATATAAGTATCCATCCGCCTTGCCAATGCCAGCGAACGGTAGAAGGGATCACCCACCAACCGCCCAAACCCCCTTCCCGCCCACGCCTACCCCACTAATTTTTTTCGATTATTCAAAGTCTTTAGAAAATTCTAAAAACATTCCAGATTCTAGAGAATACTCGAAATATTACGAATATCGTATCAATTTTTCGAATTTGTGGCGTTAAGGTCTCCAAAATCCAAGTTGAGCGGAAAGGGGGTTTGGGTGGCTGGTGGGTGATCCCTTCTAGAGTCTTGCTATGTTCAGGCGAGTTCGAATGACTAAGCAGGACAAGAGTTATTGAGTTTTCTTACAGTTATCGGAATTTTAACGTAACTTCAACTCCATGTCTGGGAGGGCCGATTACGATGATGGAGTGGATATTTCAGACCCTTGCTTGGCGCCCGGCAAAAGTGGTTTGGATGCCTTATTCTTTGATAGATCGAATATCGAGGCTGTTCATGCACTTGTACCCAACGGCGAGGCTGACAAAATTCTCCTCATCCAGCCATTTTGGGAGCTTGTAAGCCTTATTTTTCCCCAGCTCCCAATTGCAACTTCAATGTACTAAAACCTTCGATAGCCGCCGGGAAGGGGAAGCAAAGGGAAGAGATATGTCTACATTTGGCATTGTGTCAGTCGTTCAACTTCCGCCTCACATGTATCCGAGCCTAACTTGCCCAAAAAGTGCAGCTGCGGTAAGGCTGGTATTGGGATTATGGTCGAGTGTTGCACAGCGTGCGGGGTCCCGAGATGCGCATTCTGTACGACTGAAAAGATTAAAGTCTAGGAACAGGTCGCGATTGGCTGATCTCTCTGCAATACGTGGACAACGAAACTACGCACACAGCAGTCACGATCTATCAAGAGGGGCACGTTTATGGAAGAGCTGCGAAGCACATGGTCTCCAGCATGTTGCCTTTCTGCTTGCCTCGAATTAACAGAACTGGAGAACCAGTTCACGACGGACACATGTTGCGCACCGGTGAGTTCCTCTACAGTTCTATGGAACAGCCGAGTATGGAGCTTCTGACCGCCTTTCAGCACTTTATGCATGCCCCTCCTCTGTTTTTCGTACACTTGGAATGAACGTGCTTTCAGGAGTATTTCAATTGCCAGGAGCGCCGCCCACAACTTTAGTTTCCTGGCTGTCAATCTCGATGATGACGCGCAGAATTTACCACCTTCCTACCCCGAATCAACCCTCCAATCTTCATCGGCTATACCGCTGACCTTCACCACCGGCGCCCGGCTCCAACGAGGCACACCGTTTCAAATCAGATCCGCAGTGACTAATGCCGGTCCAGCACACCCGCAGAAAGCAGAGGAAGCTGACGAAGCGGCCACAGACAATACACGAATCAAAGCGCTTTCCGCTCCACTGTTTCGAAAAGTCGTGGTACAACTACTTCTTTACCCACCATGACCTCTCCCGCAACGATAATATCCCTGCTGTTGAGGTGAAAAGGAACTTGGGGGTATTAAGAGACAAACTGGAGATTTTTCTCGAAAATGAAGTCGCCGATGATTTGGGATCTCCTTGTGAGACTGACCAAGTCAAGAGATATAGTGAAGGAGGCCCAAGCCTCGAGGATGTTGAAAGCGCCGTTGGAGATGCTGGTATGAGGCGCGCGGCCTGGGTCGATGATCGGAATAGCCCTCTCTTGGCAGGGAGGGGGAGTGTGCGGCCGGGCGGGCAACTTTTGACTGCCAATGGCTTATTGAAATATTTGAAGCAATCTGTATGGTCATTCTACACTTAGCGTCAGACGATCAATCACTGACCCGAAATCAGCGATATGGAAATGATGATGTGCCCGACGCGGAACGGCGCCTCATGTAAGTGTTTCCCACAGACCAGGTCCCAGAGTACGTGCATGGGGCTGAACTTCTGGCTACCTAGTTACATCGCAGACCTAACTCCAGATATGATTCTGGCCCTGGCAGTCACAGTACCACTCCTTGAAGCTCCCGCCCTTCGAGATGCTATCTGCAAACACGTATCTTTTCGATCCTCAATTCGGATTCATATTCCTGTAAGCTTTTGTCTTTGCTTCCATTGCTCAATTGTCTGCTGTAACTAATCATGTACAAGTCCCATGGAAAACATCGCTTCCAGATGGAGTTTCATCTCCCATTCTTCGCGTTGAGGAAAGTGTCTTCATCAGGTGGACCTTCTCTCAAAACACATGGGAAGCCCTTGAGGGACGTTGATGACTTGACGCTCTTGTCCCAGTTCAAAACCAAATCAGTAGGCCAAGAGAAATATCGTCTATATAAAGCGCATAAGTCGATTGTGCTCCATGGCTTTGACGAGTGGCAGTACGTCGTTTGGGCATTTGAGGATTCTCAACATGATCTCGCAGAGGATGAAGAGAACGGAACACCAGGGGCAGAGCTGGATTATAACTCAACCATGCTTTGCGCGGAGGTTGATGAAGAACCCATTATACGTGGGCATGATGCTCACAATGTGATTTGGAGACCACGACAATATTTTCTGAAAGCATTTGAGTTGCACATAAAAGAATTTTGGGAAGAATGGAGCGCACTCGCCGACAAGCTGGAGGTCGATAGGCAGGAATATGTAGGTTCATTCACAGTCAAACTACATAGCCATTCTCGATTTAGACGATGACACTGACACGGCGCCAGAAAAAACGAAATCCATTCACAACGTCTAAGAAGACTCGATCATCAACAGGGAGAGGGGAAGAGCTGAACGCATCTTTTCACTGGACCCTGCAGAGGATGGACTTACTGACCAAATTAATCGATGCACTCTCTGGTACTATCAGCCAGTGGGATATATTTATTTCCCGTGATGGCGATGTTGGTTACCTGCGTGATCTCGACGAGACAACAAGCGCACCTCCCGAATCTCATCATGCCATCCAATCTCTCCGAACCATCAACGAAACATTCAAAAGACTGGAGGATAACTTGAATCGCCTTCTTTCATTAGAAAGATCTCTGGATAGAGATTTCTCTACAGTGAGAAAGATCCTTCTGTTTCCCCCTCCTTGTTCCTTTGTTTAGGAAGCATCACTGACCGATTTTTATTTTTATTTTTTAGCTCAAGATGCTTCTATCACTCGAAGGTAATGCTGCAAATGAGCATTCCACATTCATAACAAATCTTACAACATGGGTACGCTTCAAGAGGGTCTCCACTGGTGCTCTCTAAAGAGCTTCGACTGACGTGAGGGTCATTTTAGGCATTATGTCCGCTTTTAGCTGCCGCAGGGATTTTTTCCATGCAACCGGAGGTCATACCAGTTGCGCTCAAGTTTCGGTACTTCGTTATCACGATATTTATACTGATGTTTGCAATGTTAATTATTCAATGGTCAATGAAGAGGTGGACCTTGTGGCTGAGCCAGTTTATCCTCTGGATCAATAGGCGGAGGTCCGGCGAGCAAGAGGAGGAATTAATCCGGGGCCTGAGTCCAGCGTATCAAACCGACAGAAGTCACGACGGTAATCCAGATGCCCACCGATTCAGGATGGAAACCGATATAGAAAGTAATCTTGGTAATCTAGGGACAAGGGTTTTGTCAGGAAGAACACTTGTATAATATAAATGTAAAATAGATAGATTCTCACGATGCCTATACATATAGACGAATGAATATCTTTTCTAGCCAAGATTTGAGATATGAACTTAGTGGTTTCCTCTCGCCCAACGGGTTATAATAATAGCGGAGTAGCGAGCCTATATGCAATTATACTATTAAAAGTCGAGGCATTCCTCTCTCCTTTACTCTCTAGCTTAGTATTTTCAATATATGAGATTCTCTAAACTTTAAACCTTTAACTATTACATTAATCCTGCTATTATAAGTAGACTCTAGTATACTTAGAATTTAGTAAGTTAAGATAAGCTTTCTAGATTATATTATAATATATAAACTAGCTAAGATTATATATAGTAAAATAGAATAGTTATTCATGAATAATATGAATAACTATAAATAACTACGTGAAAGTCACATAATTATAATAAATCGATATATATTTGAATTTTAAAATAAGAACTAAGGTACTAATTAAGTAGCCTTATCTAAGATAAGCTAGTACTTATATAAGGGTACTTAAATACTAATTTTCTATAATAATAAACTAGAAGTATTACTAAGGTTCGATTTGCTTACTAAATTATACTCCTACCTAATTAGGTAGTGACGTGACGCTAGGTACAGGCCCCCCCAGAGCCTTGCTTAAATAGGCTAGCTTAATCACGTGTAGCGTTATTCAAGTTTATTCATGATTATTCATGAATAACTTGAATAATATATGAATAAAATAAGAGTAACATGTTTTAAGCTTGAATAAAATAGAATAACGGCCGTTATTCTATTTTACTCTATTCATTTGACACACTCTCTAGGAATTGATATATTTCACCTCTAAGCTCGCTCCCGTCAACATACTATAAGTAACTTGCCAAATAAAATCCATCGTATGAATTGAGGCACATTCCTGTATCTCCCTAAGGGCCAGGGGCCGGCCGAAAGTTTTGAGGCACTAGTATCTATGCCTTCCTGAGACGTTGTTTCTTCCTCGGAGGGCTACGAACACCGACCGAAGGTTCATCTGGTCCTCTCCGCTTCCTCCGAGCCATTGCCAAAAGCTTGACGATGGGGCTATGCTCCCCAAATGAGTAACGGGCATTGGACCACGCTGAAGTCTCATTTGAAGGCATTCCAGAAACATAATCTGCATTGGCGCCATGACTGAGAAGTAATGAAACCATTTCCGTTCGTATTTCAGGCACAACCACCCGTTGCACGCCCTCACTCCACTTGCCGCGAGGAAATAGTAGGTGCAGCAACTGAGACACTACGTCGGTAAAAGATTTACCGTCGGATTTCGGTTTAGCTTCCAGAAGTTTCTCGCCCACGAAGCCGGTCAAACCGAAGAGCGTGGCAAATCCCACGAATTTCCAGTCCAGTGGTAGCATACTTTCAATGAGACGACATGTCCAGTGGAGTCTCCCTTTAGTCTCCCGGCCTTTCCTAGTAGACTTTCTCATACAATCCCAAGTTGCCATGATCTCAGCTAGGCTCCCCATAGTCGCAGTCTCGATCTTGCAATCGACCCCCTGTTTACTGACTCTATGTGCATAAACCATTACAGTGTATACTAGATCACGTATTTCTTCACCAGTCGTCTGAGATTGAGCGCATCTAATAGCCAACCATAGGATAGAAGCCTTTGAAAGTGCAACATCTGGTTGAAAATCTGTTTTGGAAGTATGTTGCAGGATCTCAGCCCAATTCTTGTCGTTCTCAAGGAAGTCTCTAGCGGTTCGGTGTAGGAATTGAATTGTGGCTTCAGGGCCTTGCTGCTCAAATTCGGGGATCTCAAGCAGTCCAGCACACCTCGCTGTCAGGTGAACCTTCGTATCTTCGCATTTAAGTGGAAGGGATTCCTCAGTCAGCGCTTGCGAAATTGTTGGTGATATCTGGCTAAGGACACTGATAACTCCTTCCGTACCAACATGAACTTCCAGGCCCGCACATATGGCCAAATGGAGATTTGAAATTTTGATAGAAGTCTCGTTACCATCGGCTTTTCTGATCTTTGGCCATGCCGAGCCGTCTAATCGTGAGTCTCGAAATGCGCGAACAATTTGGAAGGCTTTCGAGGCCCAGGTCCGGTAAACAGGTTCGATGAGACCGAGAAGATGGCCATACAGAGGCTCGAGTTCTTGCGGCATGCAGCGTAGTCTTTGATGCAAGATTGAAATCTCGTCGCGATTCTGTACTCCTTTGAGAAGAGATTGTACCACGATATGAACCCATAAGAAAACGCCATCGGCTTTGTCAATAATCTCAGCAAGTAGCTCGGTTGTTGATATGGGTTCTCGTGTTAATAAAGAATTGAATGCTTGACTTGCACCGAATTTACCGTTAACGTACTTGGTGATATCGGGCCGTGTTAGGTCTTGGAGTCGTAACGATGGACAGTCCTTGAAGCTGTTTGAGAAAGCTACCAAAGGCCTACTAGACAGGCATACTTTGACGTCACAGGCTTCTGTCATATCCTTGAAAACATTCGCTATGTCTTCGTGAAGGCCATCAAACTCGTCAAGTCCATCTACCAAGAAGCATATCTTTAGCGGTATGTTAGTCTGATGAACAATCGCTTTAAATGCAGCCATGAGCTGATTCAAGGTCAGAAAATGGTTGAGTTCATGCGAACGGCCTCTTGTGAACGCAGAGTACGTCGTTGCCCAGGCGTCCGGAAATGCAATTGGTACAAGGTCTGGACAATATTCGAGTACTTGATACAGTAGGGACCGAATCAAGCCAAGTTGCGATTTCTGCTCCTCTGTTCCACTGTTCCAGAAGAAAAATGTTGCAAAACAAAGTGGCAAACTTTGGACGCCGTAAATCTTTGGCTTAGCCCACTCTTTCAAATATTTTCGGGTCCTAATATCGTCAAAAATGTGCTTCATAAGAGTCGATTTTCCGGATCCAGCTTTTCCGTTAATCCAATACACGCCATCCCCTGCTTTGAGCCAATGAGATAGATCACTCCATTGTCGCTGCTCAGCGGTGGGCGCCACAAATGCCCATTCGAATGTCTCAGGGTATGCCTCGACGATACTTTCATACCGATTTGTCATCGCTGGGTATTGAAGAGACCGTATGATCTTCTGGGAGACAGAATCTCGTAACGTTGTCTCTTCCAACCGAGACACACCAAGTAGCTCAATTTCGGCTGTGATTGTATCCACAGAATAGGATGACTGCTTAGGTACGGTGCGCCGTGGGGTAATAATCATCTCACGAGTTGTTCGATGCTCTTCCGCATTTACGGTATCGAGCCGGCGGACAAGGTCCAAGAGTGTCGTAATGTTGTCATCGCGTATTTCAAGCGCCATTGAGTTTTCTTTGGTGCAGCGGTCCAAGAGAAATGAGATTATTTGCTGCGTCTGTTGATCAAGGCATGCGAAGTGTGATGAAATCTGGATCGAATCCCGGATCAACTTCTCTCTAAGTGAATGTTAACAGAGATACAGTGATGAATGCATGGTCTTTCTGGTATTTACCTGATAAAGAACAGTGTATGCGTCTCGGCGGTTTTTCTAAAGCCTTTCAGCCGCCTAGTCAGAGACTGTATCTCCTTCTTTGACCATGCACTCTGGATAGCTTTACAGAAGCTCTCCCACTTCCGCCTCTTATTACCTTTTACTTTCAGCTTATCCAAATTGCGAAGGAGTTCGTCTGCGAGCTTGGTGACATCACCGCATATACCTCGAAAGGTTTCGTCACTTCTGTGATCATCCTCAGTCTCTGGGCCAGACAGTACTGGCGAATTCGATTCTCGTCCAAGTTTTGCCACCAGCCCTCGAAGATCGGTAGCAACAAGTTCGAGCTCCTCGTTCACTGTCAACGCCCCTGTTGTGGACTGGTACAGATTTCGCCCATCAGCAAAAAGCTTAATGCCAAACTCCGCAAATTGGACTATAGTGCCCGCAACTGAAAGAGCGGTTAATGGATCCATTAGACACTACGCAACGAGAATAAGAGATTAAAATTTGGGGGCTGACTTGAAGTTGAAGTTGAATTATGACGACGCACACACGAGGCTTAGAGGTTTTGAAAATTGATGTGCCTTGAGAGAAAGCCTTACTAGTAACCTGCAGCCACCATCACAGTCACGCGGTTTTCTGATTTGCCATGGAAGCGATAGATAGACGCACGTGGGCACTTTGGAAAGAACATGTCAAGTTGAACAAAAAAGGTAAATTAAATTGAATTAAAAACCGAAGCTTATAAAAGATTCTGTGAGCCATGTATGTGTACTTGGAAACGAAAGAAATTTGGGGTAGAGGCGGCATAGAGACGGCGGAGAGGCGGGTTAGAATACATCATGTTAGTGAGTGCGGGCTACGAGACGAATAATGCAAGCTCAAAGCCGCCACATAATAGAAATGTGCATCGTGGAGTCAAGATCGCAGAGTTAGGTTTAGTTTGCAGTGCCCAGATAGTGGTCAGTGGGGGCAGTAGACTCAAATCCAATCAATTGTAGCCGAAGCTGAGAGTTTAGGCAACAGCATCTCCACGTGGCGATTGGGCGGACTTTGTGAAAAGCGGCAATCGATTTTCACAGGAGTATATTAATTTGATTAGTAAAAAAGCTGTCACATACGACCATAGACTGAGGATAATTGGGCTATCTCCATGTGCTCGAGATACTCCAGCTTCAAAGGGTCGAGATGTATTATAGCTAAAGGATGACGTGGTCTTTAAGAACAAGGAAATGCGACTCTCAGTTCTCAGTTCTCGTTTTTAAGTATTAACATTTATTTGCTCGTGACGCAAGTTAGGTTTCTCGAACTAAGTTCCAATATTTTAGTATAATTCTGCTTTAGTATTGGGTGAGAATCGATTCACATATTAACTTCTTCCATCTCCCAACTTCCTTCCAACTTCGTCCTTCCTCTTCCCCCTTCCCTAGATTTCTCCATTACCAAATGATTTATTTACCGTTAAACAGTGCCAGGAACGGGTAGGTTAGGCCGATTTTTGAGAAAGAACTACTCTACCAAATAGGAATACTAGAGCTATAGTTCTCAAAACTGCTAATTTAGCGTTGTGCCAGGTCGACTTTAAAGATATGTTCTAAAAATAGCGCCTGTGAAGGTTGGAATCCATGAGACTACGGCATAGCCGTAGTGCACTGTCCATTGGAAGTCACATGGCTGAGGAGATTCCCCCAGTCTGTGGCACTCCAAGTAAGCGACGACGAGACTGCCTTGTGACGAGCGCACAGGCTCTAAGGAGGTGGTTGCTGGGCAATCATTAATATTACGCTTAGGCTGCCTGTTGATTTGAAAGTAGACTACACATGTATTTGGAGTTCTTTACGTGTTTTTTTTATAGTTTAATTTGAGCCCAAGCACTCGACATTTTCACTAGACTTGACTTCTCACAATCCGTAAAAGTACGCAGTGTCCTAATAACTCACGTTATAGTAAATTCAACAATTTATTATTAAAATTGAAGAAAGTTAACCCCTTTAATATTATATGACGTGATATTTTCACTTATCATTGCAGAGCACGTGTACTATACGTACAACTAATTACAACTGGCACTCTACTTAAGCACTGTTCGTTCCTGCTTTATTATACTCTCCGCTCAGATCACTTAGACTTTGCTCCCCGGTCCCTCAATTCCAACAAACCAGGACAACCTAGACTAGACACGGTTTATACTCAATCCCTCCGTCCCTGATCGAACTAAACGCCAGTCCTTGAAGTCCTTTGGAGTAATCTCCACCGATGGTTCGCGTTCCTTGATTGCCTGAGCCATCCATCCTAATAGCCCTATTGGAATGTCTTTCCTTAGGACGGTCGGATTGTGTCCCGCACTACCAGCGAATCGTAAGCTTGTTAGCGCCAGTAATATCAAATAGAATATTGATATTAAGACCCCACAAGTTGTTGCCAGGACAAGAAGAGTATATACTGGCCAAGGAACAGATGTATACGGCGTCAAACAACCTTGTGTGGCATCACCGATAGGAGGACTTTTTGCGCCCACCCCTCCGCCATATCCTACCATGATCATGGAGTTTAATGTAGTCTCTATGATACCAGTCGCATTAATCCTTTCCTCCAAGTCACCGTACAAGCCTAGGCACCACTGAGATAAAGTGGACTCGCTATTGATCTTGCTGAGAACCCATTCTGCCTTAGGAGCATACATACTGCATTTGAAGCTCTTCATTAAAACGGGATTATGAGGACCTTTGCGGGTTACATCCATGGAAACCCGAACATCCCAAGGACTCTCAACATCGTCCCCGACCGAGGCCCCCCAAAACAGAAGATCCGAGGTACTGTGATCAGGATAGTTGTTCCAGCAGCCAGTTGAAGTATTGTAAAGATATCCCATCTGCTGCAAACTTGTAAGGATCGCACTTCCAGTCGTATTCGCGGCATATCCAATATCGTGCTGGATATCTGTACAATTCCACGATCCGACGACATCTTCTGAAGTTGCGCGAAAATTGAGATCTGCATTGGCCTTC
Organism: Hyaloscypha sp. PMI_1271; assembly: GCA_021399465.1. Lineage (NCBI taxonomy): Eukaryota > Fungi > Ascomycota > Leotiomycetes > Helotiales > Hyaloscyphaceae > Hyaloscypha > Hyaloscypha sp. PMI_1271. Next base: position 8,926 of record JAJTUS010000152.1, on the reverse strand, counting down.
CAATATATGCCAGCTATGCCGCCGTTGCTTTGACTTGTGAGCTGTGCTTGACTGACAATAGTATAAGATCGTTGCTGATTTCCTGGATCTGAACGCCATGTAACAGGAGCAATTGGCAAGACAACCCCCGTTGTAAAATTGCACCGTCCTGGGACTTGAACAGTTCTGACGAATCCAGTGACTATGAAATCGCTAAGCATAGCAAGTACTCCAGCGAGAATCATCGCTACACCTATCCAACCACCAGGAAGACGTCGCTGTTCTACCGCTGTCGTCAATGCCGTAAATCCAGGAAGCCAACCAGTCGCAAGTACGAAATTGACCTCTCCTTTTCTCAGGAGCCTCAATTTGACACGACTAGCGCAACATCTATTACCAATAAAACCAACGAGGATGAAAAGCACTGTGAAGTATGCTCGTAAGGCAACGCGAAGGTGACCACTGTCGATCTTCAAATGTACTGCGGTATGGTCCAGCTTCATAATTGGTTGAGTTCGAACTTTTCGAGAAGACTTTCATAGGAACGGATGGTGGATGCAAATAATAGAAAGAACGTTGAAGACATCGAAAGAGAAACTTCCCTAAATCTGTCTCGAGCCAATGTTTGTGATATTTCACTTCAACTCGTTTAGGTTGGTCCAGACTGCTTTTTCCTAGCTGTCAATATTTGCACGGAGTAGTCCGCGTGCTGTCTCAGCCACAGTGGCTAAGACAGATCGAATTTTTGGGTTCTTTCTCAGCCACCACTATGCGAGGATCCGCAAATGGACGTATGTCGCTAATTCTATCCTCTTTGAGACTATCTATGTTCTACCGTCGTACGGAAGGGGGTGGAAAGAAATCACCGCCACCCCCCCATGTTTCTGCCATTGCCAAGACATCTAAATTAGGTATAAATTATATGCTGCTTTAATGCTCTACCAATGGGTTTGTACACCCTTCCGGAATCGAACCTTCTCTAGGCGCTCTGGGAGTGAGTCTATATACTTATTAAAGTCTTCCACCGTGATATCGTGCTCCCAAATATCAAGTATACCCTCCTGTAATTCCTCTAAACTCCACCCACCATACGGCTTTCGATTCCTAAGCCTTTGCTTCAAGATCCTCCATACGTTCTCAATTGGATTCAAATCCGGGGAACAGGGAGGCCAATCAATCGAGTATATAAAGCATTCTACCCGGGCCTTATTACAAAGACCCTGATTCCCTTTAGTATCCTTCTTCCCATGTACTTTGCTTCCATCCTCAACGACGAAGTACGTTTCACCTGTACAAAAATCCCCTATATACCGGCCATTCCTCTCCTTACAAATATCTCCTAAGAGGCCCCGCAAGATCTGTTCTTCGTACTTCTTTTGTGTAAACCCTTTCCCTTCTCCTTCAGTCGATAAGATAACAAGCTTACTCTTGAAATTATACCCAATTACGGCCGCACAGTGTATAGACGTTCTGCCACTTTGAAATTTGAACTGGATACAGTCGAGCCTTCGTCGTTCTCCTCGTTTTCGCAGGATTTTAAGCCGCCGACGTAGAGTTGACTGGACTGTCGTCTCGTCATAGTAAAGGCCTCTCTGCCAGTACTCTTTTGTTCGATCCCAATTTGCGATTAAAAAGCTCCAGCGTTTGAGTCTCTGTTCGTCTAACAAGAACGGCTTGCAATCAGGAATATGGTAGTGATATCCATGACGAGCGAAGGCATTCAAGAGTGTCCTATCAGTAGCCTTGATATCAAAGACTTCAGCAATCTGATGAAGGGGCATTGCTCGCCGGTCAAAGTGGCCCGTCATCCACTCAGTTATCTCCTTCATCTTCTCATCTGAAATTATCAGGGGTCTGCCAGGCCGTTCCTTCCCAGGTCGTCGATCTCCTGTGCTAATCCATCCTCTTGCAGTCGATCGGGGAACTTTAGCAAGGTGTGCAGCTCGTGATGTTGAATAGCCCTCTTCAAGGTATGCGCGAAATCGGGAGCGTCGAGGCGTCTCATATTCTCGACGGGAGGTCTTTCTTTTAGGTGTGCAAGCCATATTATGGGAGCTATAGGAGCTGTGGGAGCTGTGGGAGCTATTAAAAGTGAGGTGTGAGGAAAGAGAAGATGCTAGAACAGCGGGACGCTAAGCTTACCGCCTTGCAGGGGGGGTGGCGGTGATTTCTTTCCACCCCCTTCCGTACGGTCGGGCCCCCTCTTAAAAAACGGGTCACGTGAGGAACGTCAAAACTTCGCCCGCAGGGCCCCCTTCCCGCCCGCAGGGCGCCCATAGCCCCCCTCCCACTACTCTCACGTATGCTCTTATCCCTACTTGCACGCCCCTACTCGCACGCTCTTACTTACACACTCTCTACTTACACACTCTCTACTTACACACTCTCTACTTACACACTCTCTACTTACACACTCTCTACTTACACACTCTCTACTTACACACTCTCTACTTACACACTCTCTACTTACACACTCTCTACTTACACACTCTCTACTTACACACTCTCTACTTACACACTCTCTACTTACACACTCTCTACTTACACACTCTCTACTTACACACTCTCTACTTACACACTCTCTACTTACACACTCTACTTACACACTCTCTACTTACACACTCCCACTTGCACGCTCCCTACCTATACGCTCTCTACTTGCACGCTCCCTACTTACACGCTCCCTACTTACACGCTCCCTACTCGACTCCGTGAATCGTACTATAAGCGGAGAGGCGAGCCGGTTTCACGAGAGGGATAGGTATAGAGATTTACGCGGGTATAACAAGTAGTAGAGAGGGCTTATACGGGGAGGAGGGAGATACGGACTAGGAAGAGAGCTAGGAAAGCTTAACGGACAAGGAAGGGAGCTCTACGGGCTTATAGGATAGCTAGGGGAGGGGGGTTTCTGGGTGAGAATAAGGCTTAGGTTAGTCCGTAAGAGGAAAGAGAGGGCTCTACGGGTAGGAGTGAGGCTTAGGTGGGTTCTACAAGTGAGAATAAGGTTCGGGAGGGCCCGTGGGAGGAAAGGGAAACCTCTATGAGTAGGAGTAAGGCTTAGGAGGGCTCGCGAGTAGAAAGGGAGAGCTTTACGGGTGAGAATAAGGCCTAGGAGGGTCTATAGGAGGTAAAGAAGTACTTTACGGATATGAGTGGGGCTTAAGAAAGCCTATAAGAGAGCTAGGAGACCCGGGAGAGCTCTATACTCCCCCTAGAAGAGTAATACTACTCTTATTATAATCGAAAGAAGCCTCTTTCCGATTTTAGTGAGTTCTTTATATATAATATGTACTAGGAGCGGAATAAGAGAGTAAACCAGGCCCGGCACGTATAGTATAAGGCTAATTCCCTACACGCTTATATGTCACATTAGTACGAGCTTGCGAGCGTAATATGTCTATACTTAATAGGGAGGTTTTATAAGTATAAGAGAGAGCTTAATAAGTAAAGTAAAGCTTAAAAAAGCCTATAGAGAGGAAGGGGGAGCTTTATAGGTATAGTTAAAGACTTAGGTAGCCTATAAAAAGAGTAAGAGAGCTCTATACCTAAAAGAGAAGTCATATAATCCTCCTAATCTCGAATCGAGATCACGGCAAAATTAAAGACGGGCCCCGAAGCTTGCGTAGGGCCACCCGGCTTTAATTTTAGCGAAGCGGCCGAGATCTCGTATTGTGTAACTTAATATCTATAACAAGTACATCTGATAAGGCATTGATCAAGTAACATGGTTAGTACCTTTCGTACCATCTGTCCATTTAGTCAGTCAGGGCGAGGTAAATTTCCAGCAGCTTACTCAAAAGGGAGCCGGTTCTATCCCTTCGTCCGGCGAGACATGTCCACACGCTAAGCAGGGGTTAAGCGAACAGATTTTATTGGTCGCCTTTCTCGCTTAGCCCCCTTGCTTAGCGTGTGGACATGTCTCGCCGGACGAAGGGATAAGCAACTCGTACAACAACGACCATAACGATGGCGATTGTATATCGGGAAATTCTGGGCCTGGCGCCCATGTTTCACCGATGTCGGCTAATCCTCAGGCAGAACGCTGAGCTTCATGTGCAACCCCTCTCAGCAAGGGGAAATACGGTAAACAGGGTGTGAAATAGAGCTAACCATAATAGCACTAGCGCATAGAAAGTGTGAGCAAAACTTAATATTTTTGAATATTCGCATTGACACCGATTTCGACTTTTGCTATATGAAATCTACCTATTTGCGTACTCGGGAGCGATTTGATCCAAGTTAGAGAGAGTCGATATTTGATGGGGTCGCACGTGCCATTCTTTTAGACCTCGAGAACGAGTGCTCGGCGTGACGGCGTCGCGCTGTGCGCTCCGCAATACTAGGGAGGCAGACGCTACTGCATGGATTAGGCAAACTCCGCTCAGCTCAGCTTCTTGTTGCAAGGGGGCTGTTCGCTGCTTTGCATTCTTAGATTCTCGATTGACGATCCTCGATCTCGGCTCTGAAATTCAACTACTCTGATTCATGTGCTCGATCCCTTGCACGAAGGCTCAGGAGAACTATTGGCCCTGGGCCAAGATTTTTATCTTAGGCAGCAGCACCCACGAGTCCACGGGCGGGATTCTGTGTTTTCAAATGACGAACGACGACAAAAAGCAGCAAGCAAAGATCCGGATCTGAGAACCAAGAAACCAAACGTCTTACTTGTAATGACATAAAGCAGTAATTTGCACATACGACCACAGACTGAGGAGAATTGGGCTATCTTCACACCCTCGAACTACTTCGGCCTCAAATCATTGATTCATATTTGAATCATACATTCTCACCTTCATTGCAGCTTTTTCAGATCCGAGTTCTGAGATCCCGGCGCTTGCTTTAAGGTTGCCATTATGGGTCGTTGGATCAAAGTTCTCAAGAAGCGGGAAGCCATCTCATTTCTAAGATTTACGGAATCAATTGCAAGCAAATAAGCTAACGATCAACCGTTCGAACTAAAGGATCACCAAATGGTAGAAGCAACTTTCCAAGGCAGTCGAAAAAGTACAGCTCCTAGAACTGCGGTGTGAAAGGATTGAGGAATCCTCCGTTTCCCCTTCACCCGAAATGCCCCTTGCGGGTATTTATGCTGATTTGGAGGAGATGAACTGTAGCCGATGTATCTCGAGGAAGTTTCCCCGATCAATAGCGTTTTGGCGGCAACTCGCCCATTTCTTCTTGGGATATCTTGCCACCCTCCCTGTGCATTACTCTATAGTATAGATACAATGTAAATCGATGCTTCTACATGATTTATTCAAGTATAGCAGGTCACAGAGTATCACTGATTCTAGGATATTTGAACATTCCCAGACAGTCTTAAGATAGGTCACCCTGCTTATTACCTTCCGCCTAATAGCTAAATCGTTCAGGAGATTCCGAAGAACTTGATTCTACTTTTAGGATTATACCATTGTTACACTCCAGAAACATGGTTTTAGAACTTCAACCTTGCTACAAAAGGCGGAAATAATTAGTCCCAGGTTCCGTAAATCCGTTGCTCAAACAATAGTGAGAAAATATTGCGGTACCCCATTCTTATCTTTACCTGCTAAGTCTCCATAGACTCCCTCACTCGCCCAATACGTTGATTCCTTTAGTGCATGCTCAATCTGGTATATCGGTGCCTCAAAACAGCCTGCGCGGCGGAAAATACCTCTCACATTAGAGTTGTCATCAGACAGAACCTTTTCCAAAACCAATCCTTGAATGTAATCGTGAATATCATCGTAAATATCGTGGTACCAATGTGAGAGAACTGGAAGACAATAAATTAAACCTCTAGGTCTGTAGAAGTCGTAATTGAGGTGAAAATCCACGATCTCTCCATTCAGAAAATATGCTTTTCCACGTGTTTGATCAGTTGGTTCAGTTGAGTCCACCTTCATCCCAATCAAGGGAACCGTCAACAATTTTATTTTGCCAGAATTTACCTCCCCAAGAGGGTCATCTCCTTCATATGTTATGTTGACGTCTACGACCTGAGATAGTATTGCAAAATTGTTGCCTGGGGTTGGGTTTCGATGGTACATTTTGACAGCACCATCAACAGCGGCCCAGCTCCAAGACGGTGACGTTCGCTCAGATCTTCCGTCCACGAATCTTGCAGGTTGATCGCTCCGCCAGATCAGCTGAGGCTCTATGTGGGTCCTCCACAGGCCAGCCACGTATTCATCCCCACTTCGGTCATGGAGCCATCTTGCTACGCCAGATAACGCCACTAGTTTATCTTTTTCTCTCGTCAATTTACATCTTGAGTAATGATGTATAACGTCTGACCACAACGTAGCCATATTATCTCGGACTAACGAAAGATTGAATCTAGCTGGCGGCTGCCTTTGCTGGTAGGTTTCAGACGCCATTCTCTCTCTACACTCCCAGTAGAGTTGCAGGCCAGTGAAGTGAAGTGTTCTTGGGGACAAGAATCTCTCTTGGAATGCCCAGCCACGCTTCGCTAATGGGCTTTGCTCTACGCAAGTTCGGTATATTGTGGGGTCAAGGCAATCGCGTCGTTTGCCATCACTGGGGTTTGTGATTTGATAACGACAGAGTCGTTGCATCGTCTTCTCATTGCGATCGAAGAAGAGACCCACACTTCCATCTTGTGCACCGGATGCTGCTAGGTTGAGGGTCGATCCACCATAAACATCACTCATCCTTGATGCTTCTTTGCGCCAATCTTCGACGTCGTCTTGAATAATACACAATGAATCGATCCAAATATAGCTGAAGCCTAGCATCCGTGTAACATTGATAGCATCTCTAAATGTCTGGCAAAGCTCTGTTTCTCGAATCTCACGTTGCATGTCGTCGATGTTCTCGCGTGTCAGCTTGAGGATGTCGATAGTCCCCCAACAATGACTCAAGGTAAAGTAGAGTGGTTGATTCGCTATTGTTGAAGTATGTATTAATATTATCTCCGATTCATCGACGAACAGAAGACGTGTAGGAGTTCCAGTTTGGGCTGGCAGGCATTTCGAATGACCATTATACATACAGTATCTAAGCCAGCTCTTCATGAGACGGATAGCAGAAATAGAACCTGTCGATGATTCAATAGGCATAACTGATTTAAAAAAATCATGTTAGCTTTGCAGTCAACAAGGTAGAGCTTGTTATCCAAAAGAATCACTAGTCTGAGTATTAGAAGAGAATACGTACTTGGCTGAGAAGATGAGTCTAATTGATGAAGTTCCAGTATTAGGGGCTGTTCCTCAAAACATCTGGAAAGTATGGGAGAAAAAGTAGGCCAAAGAGAAAGGATCCAAGGAAGTTCAGGATGTTTTCGTGGGATGCCCAAGGACAAGAATGCTTTCGTCCAAGCTACGTCGTTGATTAATATCGCTTTCGGGCTGTGTTCTTTCTCTTCCAATAGAGTTTCTCGCTGATACATAAACAGGAGACATAAGAAGCATCCATTGGCAGCGGCTTCTTTGAGGCAAAACAAAAATTCATGGTGCTGGTGAGTTGGTGCATCGAAAGCCTCCTTTGCAACTTCGACCATCCTTGACATGTCACCAACAAATGTTTGACATTTTGTGCAAAGGCTGCCCTCCATTCTGAAAGTAGGCCGCAGTAGTTTGCTTTGTGAATCAACAAATACTAAGAAATTGAAAATTTGCTGGCCTTCGCTTCCACTTTCAGGGCGATTATGCAATTTGCACGTGACAGTGGTGTAAGGCTTGGCTGAACTGGCTACCAGTTGAGGGGTTGGATGTGATAGGGATTGCGTGTACGCAGGTAAGGTAACGTCAAATCATCACTACTAAAATATGGTGGGAAGATTCTTGACTTGAGCTGAACACAAAGCTCTGATCCACGACAGATTCGTCCTTATATAAAGGCTTCTTGCTCACTCACTATCAGATTGGTCAGCCATGTGGTACAACTGCTGTACAGGTACTCAAAGTGCGCAATGTGTTTTTATTCCACGTCGCGAAAGGAGTCTGAATTTTGTTGCCTGGTAACCACTGGTCCATTGATGTGGCCAAGGCCCGTAAATCACATTTCGTTGTCATTCGAGATCGACGAAACCACGGTCCACAACTCTAGCAACTAGGGATGGCATAATTATGGATTTAGCTTGACCATTATTATATATGTATAAATAATGACCCTTTGACCATTATCCCTTCTTCCGGTGAGACATTGCTACATTAGCGGCCGCACATGAATATCCCTAATTCGGATTATGTTCTGGCCGAATTAGGGATATTCATGTGCGGCCGCTAATGTAGCAATGTCTCACCGGAAGAAGGGATAGGTTATATTATGTGGGTCCGTGGCGTTTTCCTTGCCAGGGAGGTAAGCCTGTAATTAGATCAGAGACAAGTGCGTAATTCTCTATATAAATCGAGATTTTTTATACAAGTCACGATATATACCTAAAATTACATAAACCTCGCGCAATCAGGTAGAAAAGCAGAATAAAATTTGTGTAAAATAATAATGGGAAGACCGTTATTAAATAATTATTTGATTAAATCTAGCACATCCCTACTAGCAACTAAGAATAAATCTTTTAGGCAGCAGCTCTCGGAACCTCGTGCCCCGCTTACTGTCTTCGAAAAATTAATAAATCTCAAAAAGCGGCATGCTGGTGTTCAGGCTCCGAGACCCCAAAAGCCAATCACTAGATCCAGGATCTGGTTCACAGCGCCGCAAAGTCAGAGCTTAATTTTCCTACCTGCGAATACGCTATCATTTTGAACAGTACACTTTTATACCATATACGGCCATAGATTGAAGAGAATTGGGCTATGTCCATGCGACCGAAGTACTCCAGCCTCAAGTGGCTATTATAATTAGTGTCTTGAGTCCAGGCGCCAAGTTCTCTCATGTTTCCGTTGCGCTCGAACACCGTTCCTCAGGTCTCGGATTCAGGTTCTCTTCTCGACGCTTTTGCAAGACGTTTAGTAGTCATGTACAGGATCGAACACGTAGGCTA